>JANHZT010004484.1:80889-91978 GCA_032468215.1 Stegonotus admiraltiensis | reverse complement strand
GAATGAATGAATGAATGAATGAATGAGTGTGTGTGTGTGTGTGTGTGTGTGTGTGTGTGTGTAGATATATAGATATAAACTGTTTCATAATGTATATCCTGAGCTTCTGTAAACCTGTTTAACTTGTTTGTTTACACACCACAGTAATAAAAGAGACAGCACAGACACCGAAAACTCTATAAAAGCACTTTCCAAATCTATGAAAAGCTATTGCCACTGCCTAGCCAAGCCTAATGAATAACTGCAGAGTGTTTGAATGAAGCTTGAACAACATTAGCATTGGCTTTTCTGAATAATCTATGCATCCAAGTTTCATTAATTTTAGTATCAATTTAGTAACCATGCCCCAATACAAAAATGCATTCATGAGCAGTGTTTAATTTTAACAGCTTAAAAATGCTTTTTTCATTAAAACCTCATTGATTTGTATTAGGGATTCTCACATAGGAGAATTACTAAATCCATATTAATCAGTCTGGATTACAGTTAATACCCTGGTTAATACAGATTATTTTAACATGCTTTCCAACAATGGGAAGCAAAAATTTTTATTTTGTGACCGCTATACTTAAACATGTACCGTTCAAATTTTATGGGTTTACCCAAGGTTATAAACCAATTAAACAACTGTGAAATTCAGAATTTGTACCCTAATAATACAACATCTGGATAAGGCATGCAAGTAGTTCTTGTTTAGCAACTGCCTTGGATAGTGACTACAAATACAAGAGTAATAAATGATAGTAAACATTAATAAAAAATCATTTTTCAGCCAACATTTCTACACCTGACATCAGAGCACCCCAAAATGAGAGTAACACTGGTGTTGCTGCACAAAATAATTTTATCTGAATGAGTTGGCAGCAACCAGTGATCTCTGCATCTTTCTCTCCCAATCAAGTGGTTAATTTAGTGACTGTCACCTAGCAACCGTTTTGCCACTGGCTAAATGAAGACAACCTGTGTACAAGCATTTTCAATTCTTTTTATTTATATAAAATCATTCACATACAGTATATGTTCCTGCAGGCTTACAATATAATACACTACTATATTATGTACTATGCTGTACTATGTTGGAGATCTGCCATTTTTTTCAACTACACTTTTTGTACAAAAAGTGTTGTACAAACAGCACAAAAATAGCAATCTATTTGCCATGGTTCCTATATATCATGAATTTCAAATTCCTGCAAGAAAGACTAATCTCCATTGAGTTTCCTCTACCATCTTTGCTACGGTACATGTTCATAAAAGGTGATTGATAAAACATATGGCTAAATGTGAAAAAAAAATCCTGTGTTAGAATTTGACTATTTTGTGGCAGAATTAATTGGGAGGGACAGACAAAATGCTACTAGCCCAGATACCTTGCCCAATGATTCCTGCCACAAAACCAGTTTACTCACATTTATTTGAGACAGTCTATCAGTGAGTTTCAATAAAGCTTCATTAGTCTATATGTTTTCTATTATACTATCTGATTTTTATCAAGATGTTTTATTTTATTTATTAATTCACTCTGTTGCCTGTATTATTCTAAAGCAACTCTGGGTTTAGAAATCTGTCTGCAAGAAAATATAGGTGTTATACTAAGGTTCCTAAGATGAATTAGCAGCACTCATGACATTCTCAGTGGTATGCGTGTTTCTTCAACTTTCTTCTCATGACTTTAACAGAATGTTCCATAAGCAGGATCAAGCAAGGCATTCCTTGGTAGCTTAATCATAAACTGTGAATTTGGCAACAATTCATAGTATTTTTTTGTATAAGAGCCTGATAATTACTTTTCACACAAGAAAAAAAATTAGCACTTACATAGTGATAATAGAGTTAACAGTGCAGCTGCCACATATAATGTCTCACCCACCTTTTACCTGCCTGAGATATTACCGCTTTTTCATGTGTTTAATTCTTCGTGTCTAATCACACTGGTTTGACACCTTCTGCATTGTTACAACTAGTATTTCTCATCAGACAGCTCTAGCAGAAATATGACTTTCTTTATACTCTAAATTGCTTTATCGCAGAATAGCCATCAAGATATGCTCTGGCACAAGGTGCTCTGTTTACTTTAACTACTGTATTTTAAAATATGCCTGCGACTAAATAAGTTGAGCTTTATTTATGCAGAGATGCCTACAAAAGTACCAGGACTGTGTGCCTCTTTATATTCAATGACAAAAAAATGCTTCAGAGGCTGTATAGTTACTCTCTGAAATTGTGAATTAATGGCTAAGTGTTGGACCAACAGTAGGAAGACTCGGGTTTTAGTCCCCTGCCCACTGCAGAAGTTCTCTGGGGGGCTGTTGTGAAAAAAACAGGAGGAGGAAGCACTGTTTTCACCCCCTTGGACCCCTGGATAGCAGGTAGCATATCAAGCATAAATTAAATGAATTCCTCAATCAATGCATATCTATTCCTGGGATCAGGTGGGAGATATTGAAATAGGTTCAGGGAAAGAAGAAATGAACAATAAGTGGGCTATAGAAAGAATGGGGAGAGGGAGGAATTAAAATTTTGAGCTGGATACAGGCACAACAGCAGACTTTATACTCTTAATACTTTTTCAATGCTAAAATCATGAATATGGGGGGAAAAACCCTTTGACAAATTTTATTCCAGGAAGTTGAGGAATTGTTACTGTATGTACTCACCAGGTGGGATGCTTTCTGCTTATCTTCTTGGGCGCAAATTCTCTCCTGTTGGAGGGCAGCACCCAGACTCTCGCTAACTGCCTCCTTCTCTCTTTTTGCCAATCGACGTAGTTCCTCTTGGACCATTGCTTGCTCTTGTTCATACCTGTAAAGAAGAAAATAATCAGCAGCTATTGGCTAAAAGTTCTCAAATTGTGAAACAGCAGTCTTGCTAGATCCAAGAACCAGTGTCAGTAGGTCATCACTGTATATTGTAGAAAGCAACAAAAATTAAATTTCACTGCAATGAAAAACCCAGTCAACGTACGGGATGATCGTGGCCAGTTCTAATGTTCAATGATTTTCCAATGAGAAGGATAAAAGATATAAAACAATTTACAGAAGCTTGGACTGTGAAATATTTATACTGTTTCTTTGGCTTAAAATGAGACTTTATAATTAACAAATAAATAATTTTTAAAACTGACAAATAGTTTTACAGCATCATAATCATAAAAAAATAACATCACAGTCAAAACGAATATGCTCAGCCAGTTTTTATGTAAATTCTAAAGTATGAAATATTGGTTTATCATCTAAACGTAGATATTATAAATATTAAGAGTCCCCGCTGTGTTCCATTGTCACTTTTTTATAATTGATAGTTGATATTTTTTTGGTCATATATATATAGTGGAATTTATCAGACTTTCTGCAAGGAATGGTATTTTACAAAATGCCCAATCTGTTCATGTAATGGAATGAGGAATAAATACACTTGCGTTATGTTTTAAGCAGGTTACCAAAAAAAAAAAAATAGAGCTGAGTTTCAGTTGTAGTTTTAGCTAGAGCTGTACTGCCTGTAGTAGAAGAATTGTGAGTTGGAGATTCTCTTAGATTTGTGGTTCCTATTGAAGTAGCAAGTAGAAGCTAGTGCCTCTGCTCAGGTTACAGCATACATAGTACAGCAATCAAAGTACTGGACCCAGTTTAAAATGCTGGCCATTAACTAAAAAATCCTATGTATCAGGATTTTGAATTACCTTACAGATTGCCTTATACTTAACTGCAGCCACACACCTTCCCCAACAAAAGGCCATTGTTCTCCCAACAGGTTATGGCTCTCCACCCTTCTAAATATACATTTAATACTTAGTCTTTTATTACTTAGTCCAGGCAAAAGCCTATTAGTCTTTAAAGTAATATTCAACCTTCTACAGCCATAGTTTACGAGTCATAGGGGCACAGTGGTTAGAGTGCAGTACTGCAGGCTACTTCTGCTGACTGCCAGCTGCCTGCAATTTGGCAGATCAAATCTCACCGGCTCAAGGTTGACTCAGCTTTCCATTCTTCCGAGGTGGGTAAAATGAGGATCCAGATGGTGATATGCTGACTCTGTAAACTGCGGTAAACTCTGTAACGCGGTATATAAGTCTAAGTGCTAGTGCTAGTGCTACTCTATTTGGGATGAGGTGTTGCTTCAGTGTGGTTGTTCTAGTTTCTATTGAGCTCCCAGCAAAGGTCCAAGCAGAACGCCCACCATTTGTCTGAAATGGTATAGGGTTTCCTGCCTCAGCAGGTAGTACAACTAGAAGACCTCCAAGGTCCCTTCCAACTTTGTTTTTCTGTTACTCTGTTATTCTAAACGAGTCACACTGTTCTCTTAGACTATTAAGAGACAACCTACTCAGAGAACTATCCCCATATGAAAGGAGAGACATGGGCCAGAAGACAAGTCTTCACAGTTGTGGTCACAATTCTATGGAACACATTACCTCCAAAGTTACGTTTGGGAATCCTCTTCTGGCTTTTAAGAAGCTTCTGAAACTCTTCCTGTTAAAGTGAGCACTTGACAACCAGCATGGAATGAAAATGGCCATCTTTTATTTGTTTCTGAATGTTTTCAATGATGCGGGTACTTATACATTAAACCTGCTATTAAGATACTTATATACTGAATGGAGCTGTGAGATTGGAGTAGTATAAGATTTATGCTAATAAATAAATACACTTTACGATCTTTAAAGATGGATTTATTTACCAATTTTGTATCCCACTAAATCTTGGCAATTCACAGCAGTTTATAAGTTATTAAAATACAGTAGAAATAGCCAGAGAATCAAACGTTAAAACATAATGCTTAACTGAATACAATAATTATAGCACCTAATCATTTTTTAAAAATCCAAATTGTGACAATCATATTCATTGGTCTTTAAAAGTATTCAGAAGGCTAAACTTAATTTCTAGATAGAGGCTGTTCCATAATATAGGTATCACTATACTTGTGAGCAACTATTCTATAATTTCCTGGCATTTCTCTATTTTAAACTAGTAACTTAATGATTTATAGACACACTTGCTGAGGTATACAGTATGTCACCCAACTTCCCTTGAGACTAATCTCTTAGGGCATTTCATAAAGCATGGTATTTCATTTTTAAATTATTCTCTGAAGTAAAAAGAATTTTCCTTCACTGAAATATAAGGTCAAAACAGGTGAAATCGTATGAAAATATTACAAATGGTTTTTCATAGCACAGTATTTACACAATCAAATAAGACATACATTACTATGCCAAGGTTTATTATTTGCTTATTACATTTAATTATACAGAAGTAAAACCTGACTAAACTACCCATTTTGGATCTTTAGTGACTTCAACAGTTCCTGTTCTTTACTCTTCCTAATTTGTTTATATCTCGTTTGACAAATACACACACACACACACACACACGATGTATGATAACACAATCCCTTCTCCCATATAAAAGAATATTTTGTTAAAATATGAAATATTTCTGCAGTGTCTCCCTTCCTTTCAGGTATTTCCAGGTATTTTATGAGACATGGATTTACTATTATTTCAGCCATACCGTTGTTAATTGATGGAGGAAGGAAAGCTAGCAGGTGCTTGCTGAGGGAGTTCAACAAGACAAAGAACAAAAGTGTTGTATCTTGAAAGAGAAGAAGCTGCTAACTGCAAAAGGTGCGTTCAGGGAAAGGCTAATTACCCAATATGGATGACTAACATGAAGGACGTACACAATTTATCATTGAGATGATATAAACCCTGTCATTATTATTACAACTCCATGTCTCATAAAATACCTAGAAAGTTTGAAACAGTCAACCCTAATGACAGACTCTTTGTGTCTGTGGGCTCAGCCACCTATGTGCTGACCCAATGTCCCTCCTGGTTGGTTAAGACATCCCAGAGATGGTACATCTTGGGGTTACTTGGGTCCAAGTAATCATTAAGGCTTCTTTGGGGGACAAAAACTACCTCCCACGTTAAAGACGGCAGTGGACACATCTCCTTCTCAAGAGACGACCCTTGGACCCAACCATAGTTGATAACTTTTATCCAGTCCCCAACTTTTCCTTTTGGAAGAAAATTGTTGAGAGGGTAGTGGGCACTCAGCTTCAGAGGACCATGGATGAAGCAGATTATCTGGCTCTTTTTCAGTCTGGGAATAGAGCACCAAGATGGCATCGGTACCTCTTGTGGATGATCTCTAGAGGATTCAGGATAAGGGTGTAGCAACCATCCTGGGCCTTAATAATAATAATAATAAGATCTAGATCTCTCAGCGACTTTTGATACCATTGATCATGGTATTCTTTTGAAGCAGGTTCAAGGATTGGAAATGGGAGGCACTGTTTTGGAGTGGTTCTCCTCCTTTCTCCTTTTACCCAATTTCGGTTGGTATTTGTGGGGAGAGAGGTCTAATCCTAGGTCCCTGTAATGTTGGACTCCTCAGTGCTTGAGTCTCTCTCCTCTCCTTTTTAACATTTAGGATTTTTTCAACAAAGGACAAGAAAAGACTTTCTAGCAATTGGTCATCTTGGGGGAGAATTCTGTTTGTGATATTTTTTCAGGAACTTTTTATTTTTTTAAATTAATGTTGTTACTCTAACACTGTTACCTGTGTTTCCCCGAAAATAAGACCCTGTCTTATATTTTTTTTGAACCTTGAAATAAGTGCTTAGCCTTATTTTCGAGGAGGTCTTATTATTTTGGGGCACATGGAGCAAGATCGGACTCCTCTTGCCATTTTACCTGATTTCGAGCTCTGTCTCCCTAACCCTAACCAGAGAAAATGGCGGGGAACAGCTGTGCATGCATTTAAATATTTTTGGGGAGGGCTTATTTTCGTGGAAACAGGGTACTACAGTGTTAATATTGCTGAATGTGTGCATTTTTTCATTAGTCTTGACAGATTAAAATTTAAAATACATTTCAAAGAGGATTTTAAGAGGACAAAACCATCAAAGTGGTGACTGAAACATCATACCTCTTATACAGTTCCTCCTTTGCTTCAGAAGGCTTTTGACCCAAACTTTCTGTGGCAGGTGGACAGATCCCTAGACAAATGAAAATAAATAATTATAGAATAATTTTTTCATTTCATTTTTTTTAAGTTTTTAATTGTAAACACATTAAAACAAGACACAAACATACAACATTTACATACATACTATTTTTACAGCTCTTTCGTAGTGGTCCTTTCTTAATATTTACCATTTACACATATTTTAACTTTATCCTACTCCATATTGCTAACCATCTTCTTTATTTCACCTACATTTTACATTGAACTTTTAACATTTCTCTCTCCCTTATTCCTTTTTTCATTTCATTTTTATAGGAGGTATAAAGACAAAAGAAACAAAGCCACTCAGCTAAATTACAAAGAAATCTACTGTATTTCAGAAGAAGGATGAAACGAAAAAGCAAATCTATGAAATCTAAAATATTGGGTAAATAAATTGGTTATGAATTATGAACATGCTGAAATATTCCAGAGTGCCAACAGGAATAATGCAGAATTCTCACAACAAAAAAGCTATTACAAAGTTTGAAAAATCTAACAAAGCATATTATTATGGCTGAGAGGGTACCATATACTCATGTAAATAATATTTCATCACAGAACATGGCTCTAGTAGTATGAAACAGATTCATTAATTTATAAGTCATCCCTTAAATAAAAGGCACGCAATACCTGTGGACACCTTAGATTTCTCTTGAGATCGCTGGTCTTGTTTAGGTTGGCTTTTTTCCTTCATTCTATTTACTACATCTTCAGAAAGCTAGCCAAATAAAAATAATAGTGGGAATGTAAGAAAGTTTACGTCACACATTTTCTTAAAAGTTATGTTTTGATTAGTGATAAACACAATTGTCATGGTTTATAAATTACAACAGATATATTCATAAAAGTTATTAATCCAAAACCTGAAACAATAAATTCTGTTTTAGCATGAGTCATATACCAGAAAAGAAAGTAAGACTCGCAGTATCATATGGTACTTACAAGAAATTCAGTGCTAGTCGTAATGCAAAAATACTTACAAACGCATAAAATAATTATTGACTGGTCAAAATGATGATTCATATGCTTGACTTATCTTATTAAAGCTGTTATTAATTTGTCATGAAAGTTATATAAGCAGATATAAATTGAGATATTTTCTTAGGCTTGCTGGCATATAATAGTTGCTAAGTCAGAGATGTCCATCCTTAGCAGATTTAAATCCTGTGGACTTCAACTCCCAGAACTCCCCAGTTTAACGATTATACTAGTACCTAGGAGTAAAATCCTAATTCAAGGGTTGAAACCAGGACCACTTTTTTGCAACTTCTCTCCCTGTTGATTAAGCAATGACACCTGGAGGGATCCAGGAAACAGGCTTCTCTGTTGTAATGCCTGCATTTTTGTGCAGCTTCTCAGCTGTTCTTATTTTGCTCCCATTTATGCATTTTCAAGAGAGCCCTAAAAATGCTTTTCTTCTAGCTCTTGAATTAGAGTCAGCCCCTCTAGGATGGGGATGATGTCAGGGATTGCTTCTTTTTTTACCACATGGCATTTATACTTTTTATATCATTTTTTTCTGAGTTTTAATTCTGTGAAGTTGGATAGAGATGGTTGGGTGGATGGACAGATGTTGGCTTTTTACAACTAAGGAATTTCAAGTTCTGAAATAAATGTACATGCAAAAATGTACATTAAATCCCAGCAGCAATTACTTCAGGGAAGAGCATTTAGCTTTTCCCTTAGCTTTAATTCTGGAGTTTACCTTCCACCCTCAATTTTTGTACAGCAATGAAAAAAATACACTTCAAACTTCTTCATTTCAAACTTACTCCTTCCAAAACTTTTTCTTAAGGTATCTGTCATTGGAGTTTTAACTTTTACACTCATGCTTTTATATTAAAAACATGTTATTAAATATATCCATGGTTTACTTAAACTTGTTTCTTAATTTTGAAGTGATCAGTGACGTACTATTTATACAGTCAGTCTATACTGTACATGCTCCATTACATTCTTTGTCCTCTAGAGAAAAAGTAAAGTCTATAGTTATTACCTAAACAAATCGTATTTTTAAAATACAATTTGAATTTAGTTTGAGTTGTGTGGTCATAAACTGTTGGAGACACTGATTTTCCCTACTCCTAATATGCATGCATTGTCCCAGAAAGTACATAATTATCTTTCCTGTGTAGAATATACATTAAAAATGTTCAGAGACCTTATTGAACATACATTTGTGTTCTATTTGCACATTAAATGATTTAAGTCTTTTCTTTCTCAAGACATAACCACATATTTTTCAGGACTTTGGCTTGACCCTGCTAGAGTGTGCTAAAGGTTTTCTTTGAAAAATAATAAACCAGAGAGTGGGAGGAGTTTAGTCTTTTCCTCCGGTGCTTTCCTCAATCTAACAAATGATGCTAAAGCTGGGTTCAAATCCTTCAGTAGCCTTTGGTTAAAAAAACAAAACCTTCCATCAAGTCATTCAAAAAGTACTTCCCTTTGACAAGTGGTATAAAGGTCAGGAGGATTACCAAGCTCTTTCCCACATTTCAACAGGGACAGAAACCTTGTTATTACCGTTTGTAATAACAAAGCCAAAGTCGGCACAAGACGCGCTTCTGTTAAAACCAACAAGAATTCTGTAATAAGTTCTTTTTACTAGGACCTGGTTAGAAAAAAAGAAAGGGGAGGGCAAATCAGAACAGAATTTCTCAACCTTGGCGGCTTTAAGAGATATGGACTTCAACTCCCAGAATTCCCAAGCCATGCCAATGGATAGCAATATACATCATGCTGGCTGGGGACTTGAAGTCCACACCTCTTAAAGCCGCCAAGGTTGAGAAATAATGCAAGGCTGAACTGGCCCTTACCATTCAAACCCTGCCGCTCAGCACCCACACGCCTCCCCTCTGACGCCGTCCACCCACTCCGCCCTCTGGATTCCTCCCTAAGGGTGAACCTCCACTCACTCTGATGCCCTGCAACACCCGAACTTGCTCCTGCTCGTCCAGCTCGAAGGAGATCTTCCTGCTGCCATGCGTGCTCCCGCTACCACCCATAGCATCGCCCGAAAAAAAAAGAAAAAGAAAACTCGGAGGCTAGTTCAAAATCAAGACAGCTACCTAGACAGCACGCTTCGCTCCACCCGCTTTATAAACTCGCTCCTGGTTGGCGAACGCGGAGAAAGTCTCCAATAGTGCTACGCGATCTTGGAGGGTGCCGTGAAGCATGCTGGAAGTCGTAGTCTTCCTTCTCCACAGTCTCATCCAGGGATGCTGCTGCTGCTATTAAGCTAAATTGGATAAAATGACCCACAAAATGAACCGGCTTAAGGTTACGTTTGTCTCAACGATTGGACCGGAGATGAGATGCATCCTGAATTTAGGCTTTTTTTTTCAGATGACGGAGGACACTTCTATCTCAAAGTGGACATATATGCCGGCTGCAGATTTTAATTGCTTTTCAGCAAGACTAAACTTGCTTGCGATGCTATTTCTGCGTTCTGTTTCACCTAAAAACCTATCAGAACCAATTCATTGCTATTCATTGGCGCTGTATAGTTTGCAAATCCTGTGTAAATTTACACGTCACCAGTAGAGGGACAAAAAACAAGCCAGCCTGCTTTTTATTTTTCAAATATAAATAATGTGATCACCGAGTTTCTATTTTTCATTTTAACATATGTTCCAATATTACCTGAATGAAATTTCAGCTTTAATACCTGGATCAAATTCCTCCACCACACAGAACTCCTACAAAAAAAGCAAATAATTGGAACTAAAAAAATAAGCATAAAAAACACGACTTGTCCAATGATTTCATTAAAATTATTTAGTATTTAAATAATGCTTATTAAATATTGCACCATTTTATAAGCCCCCCAAAAAAGTTGCTGCAAAAATAAAAAGATGGAAAATATAGAAATGTAATTAAATATTCAAATAAGCATGCATTGCAGTATTGGCATTGGCATCCTTCAGTCTCAAAAGGCTATGGTATCGTTCTCTGGAAAGACAGAGCATCTACTAAAACAGCATCTAGTGTGACTAAAAAGGCCAATATGAGAGTGGCAATCCCTTCCACACTGAGGGCAGATACATTCTGTCCCCTGCCCAGCCCCCAGATTT
>JANHZT010004484.1:61586-72362 GCA_032468215.1 Stegonotus admiraltiensis | reverse complement strand
GTGGCTAAGCCACTCCCCCTTCAGTCCCTTAAAAATAGAGGGAAAGTATAAACACAAAACCATCCTTCCAGTATAGAAAGTGTAGTTCAGTGGCACTATTTTAGATTATTATCTGACAACCCCAATGCAAGGCTGAGGAAAAAGCCATATTTTTAGGGCTTTTTCAGAAACAGGTGGGTTGAGCAGAGCAAAGCTCTGGAGAGATGCTGTCCCAGGGTGCAGGTGCTGTAACTGAGGGGAGCAGCTTCCTGGGTACCAGTAAATGCCATTCCAAAAAAACTACTTATTTTTCCACAGTTCACGTTTTTCACTGTTTTTAACAGTGTTTGTTATAAGATGGGTGACTATATAAATGTTTTAAACAATCAAACACAGTCATGGCAAGAAAGTCTGGGGTTCTTCTTGCTTTTTCCTTTACTGGTTTATTTTCCATGAGAAGTTTAGTTTGTGAATTCATGCTCACAACCTTACTTATGTAGGAGACTAAAGCGAAGTCTGAATCCTGTCCCTTCCCACTCCATTTAGCACCTACTTTAAATTTGTCACTTTCGTTAAATCCAATCCAGTACAGGTGTTTACAGTAGGCATAAACTGAATGTGGTAATCCGGATTTTCCATACAACTGAGGCAAGCAGACAGTGGCTCTTAATGGTGCCTCTCAGCGCTTTGCACATGTTCTGCTAACTTGTTTCTGTTACTTTAACAGAAGTTAGCAGTTGCTAACTTCACTACTACTTGGAGTAAGTTTTATTAAGTGGTATATAATTTTCAGAAGGAGAATGAAGTTAAGTGGTGTAATCTACACAGAGGTCTGCTAAGTAGGCTTCTTATAAGAAGTGAGCCAATGCTCCTTAGGATACTTGATAGTGCAGTTCCCAAATCCACGAGGAAGAATAGTAAATCATTCTTTTATAAGAAAAATAGCTCTTTTACAGGGAAAAAAGGGATCTTCTGTGGGAGTCTCAGTTTTTGCTCTTCTTTTTCCTCTTCAGTGGACCAGACCTTCCTCTGTGACCTAACCTGGTCTCCCCCTTGTTATTTGCACTGGCTAAATGTTTGGGAGGTTAGCCTAAGGCTAAACCCACACAAAGTTGAGATCAAATTGACTGCCTGTGCCGCCCCAGCTTCAATGTCACTCAGTTTCAACTAGGGAAGGAGGAGTTCCTGGCCTAAGAAACCCGCAAGAAGATTCTCACATGCTCCCAGGACGAAGATGAAAAATTAATGTATTTGCCATGGCAACTATAAATACAAGAAAGTAGCATGCCACCAGATGAATTACTCCAGGCTCCAAAGAACATTCTCCCTGCATGCGAAATAAAGGGGGAGATCTTTGACTCACTGTTTGGTTCAGCCTACTTAAACAAAGCAGTGCTCAAAGCAACAGGGACCAAATGTCTTGACTTCCTCCCACTGACCTTTACAAAGATAAGAGAAGGACAGAGACAAAAGAGATTTAAGAATCAGCCTACAGTGATTACTCTCAAATATGAAATAGAATTCACTTCCCATCAAAAGGAGGAAAGGGCCCGGGGCAGAAATGATGGCTTCCATATGTAATGGCAGAAAAAAGACTCCAAGGGGCCACCCCTGAGGGCACAACCGGGATGGGAAAAGAGCTATCCCTCAGTAACTTCAGAGTCTGTACTGAAAAAGCTAATCTTTGATGAAAAAATTGGCTGGAAACCGTTTGTCCCGACCAAAAAGTCATTTGATGGTTCTATGGCTCTATCAGACTTCAGAATACCTACCATAAGCCTTCAATGATACCTGCACAGAGCAGAGCACTGCCGATACCTTGCACTAAATTAAGCACAGCAAGAATTCCTGCATAGATATAGAAACTCTTCCTTGCTGGAAAAACACAAGAGACAGAAACAACAATTTACTGAATGAATTTTTAAAAAAGGAAACACAGTAAACCCAGCACTGAAAGCACTTGAGCACAAAATGCTCAAGCACTCTCCATTTATGATTGGACCATCTAATTATGTGCAATTTTAACATAATTTGAATTTGCTCATTCTCCTACTGCTTCTTCCTATTATGGTCTCAAAGGCCATCCTGAACGGCACTCATCCATTTCATTTCTTCCACTGCACTTGAAGGTTAACTTCATTATAAAGTTAACAAAGACCACAATGATATATTTCATGCTACGTGTAATCACAGTTTAAAACTGTAAAATTGAAGGCAGGAAAGGGGGAGTCATTTGAAAACACCCGTGGCATGGCTGCTTCTCTCACCAAGAACATATTTTACCTGGTATGAAATAAAGAACATCCAAATTAGGTGCTCTATTGCAGATTTCACCTGCTACAAGATTTGCTTTTCCTAAGAAGGGTCTCGGGTCTCCCCCTGCCCCCCCCCACCCCCCCTGGTGTAAAATAACAGATGCAAAAAAAAAGCAGCCTGCCTTTGGGAACGATGGAAATCCTAACACTGCAGAACTGGACAAAATAGACTAGCTTGAAGAGAGAAAAGTTAACTTACATGGCAGAGAAATACGATCCTTCAAGGGAGTTTTGGGAAGCATCACCACAAAGGAATAAACCTGTCATGAAGAGAAACAGCAGATGGATGGGTGTAGAGGCTGTTAATGGCAGTCAGAGAGTATCCAAGATCCTGCCTTATTTTATTTGGGACTATATTGTTGTATTTACAAGATATTGATAAGATTTTTAAAAGGCAACTCTAATTATCCAGGAAAAATGCCAATGTTTTGGTGCTCAAAAAAGTCTACTTTCCTACTTACCAGAAAGAAGAAACTAGAGCTGGCAAGCCAGAAATGCCTTCCTCCATGGCTATAAATATTAAAATCTTCTGCTGAGAGTTGAGCATCAGGATAACGGATTTCCAGAGTTCCCTGAAGATTGATAGGGAGCAATGAGAAAGGGCATTCTGTAAATGTTTACAAAAATGCTCCTATTTCCATTCTGGTGAAATGAAATTTGATCACTGAAAAGCTAGCACTTTCCATCACACCATCTCTCAGCCTATTTTGCAATATGGAAGCTTCAAAATATTTGCTGTACCTGGAACAACATTAGCCTTTGGATTTAATTCCCAGGATAGAGATAGAGACAAATGAGATTCCATTAATGTACTTTAGATTGCTCCCATGTTGCTTGGTGAAATTAAAAAAAGAGCCATAATAGTTATGGTAGAAGAAAATGGCACCTACAACAATTTAAGTAACGTTATATATTTAAAATAACCCTAATCTTGACCAGGATTTGACAGAAAGTCACTAATTTCCTGATTTTACAACTCCTGTATTTGCTCCTGCAAAAGAATCTTCATGGCAGAGAAAATGATGTCCTACAAAACAGTCTATTTATTCACTTGTATCTTTGTTTTCCAGATTTATATCCTACCACAATTGTACTACACTCTCTATAATTGACAATAATAAACAGAGCACAATAATCAAACAAACATAGCTTATACATACATTAAAACATCTCAACATAATATATGGAATGCAAATCCCAAAGTCCCCCCAAAAAAGCTCTATTTTTAACTTTTTCCAGAAGTTGATAGCCAGACCTCTAATGGGATACAATTTCAGAAAGTCAACCACATCATGAAAAAACACTTCGATAGTTTGCCCAACCCCTGCCCCCAACCCCTGAAAATGAGGAACAACTAGTTGCTTCTCCTGGCATGATCAAAAGTGTTAGACTAACTCAGGGAACAGATGCAGTCTTGCAGAAAATTTAGCACCAAAAACTGTGCAAGTTAAAACCAGCAGAAAGAACTGGTTGTCCACTATCAATGAGAAGGGTAGGATGACACTTAGAGCCATGATGGTCCTAACTCGCTCTTCTTTCTGGCTTCTTTCTCCTGCCCTTTGCACAAATTAATAAAGTCTTGGCAGCATGCACAATGGCTTAGATATCAAATGCTTATTGTATGTTTACATAATTGCTACCTCTGGCTTGAGAATCACTGGCTTCTACCTCAATTCTCTCAGCATCTTAAAGTTTGCATGTTAGATGCCTTATTCTTACCAGCATTAGACAAGGCAATATAGTAATGAAAGCTTAGTTAGTGCTTCATGCAAAGCCAGCCAATGTGATTTGTACACCATGATGTATGCCAGTGGTTTAGTTAATAAACTATTAAGCTAACCATGACTTAGTGCAATTTATCATCTTGGGATTCTTGAACTCAAAATAACATTCAAGAAGATTATTTCCTTCCCAACTTGTCACAAAATATATCTTAAGTGGTTTCCAGCTTTATTTTACTTTATACCATCTCCTAGAATTTTGCAGCAAAGAATTGCCTTTCCTTGAGAGCATAACCTAGACAGGCAGGTGTTTCTGCCTTAATGATGCTTACCTGTGTCACCGAGTAGGCCAACGACAGAACAGTGGTGATAGCCAGGACACGCTTGACACTGGATTTGCTCTCCAGGTGACCTAATTGAACAAAGATCATACTCGGAATCAATCCCTGAACAGCTTAGAGTGCCTGCCTCTCACATCAATCTACTCAGAGCTTTTTTATCTTCTAAATCCAAGAATCCAGAATTCATTTTAACTATTTACAGGTCACAGAACTGCAAACCTGTAGGTTTACTCAGTGTAATCCTGCTGGGTCACAAAATGAGAATAGCCACCCATTCTGGCTTGGCGCTATATGGAAACCAGGCCATTATAGCTAATTAAAAAACCCCATGGTTGAAAAACCCATAATGAATCAATCCCAATAATCCTCATAAATTTTTGTTATATGGACTATTTTATGCACTGCCGTGATGAGGGAAGGGATCACATAAGAAGGGAATGGGATACTGGCCCTTTTAAAAGCCTACGTTACGACAGGTGGCCAATACATTCTACAAACAAATAAATAAATAGTGCAAGATTGCCCATTACTGAAGATCAGAGGACCCTCAGACCAATCCAACAATATTGATCTTGCATATATCAAGCCTTACATTTTTCCTTACATTGTCTGATGCAGAGATAAGCAGCATAAAGTTAAGGTATAAGCATTACACATCAACACGCTTGAAAACTTAAAAGTTGTTATATCAACACACTTTTTGAAAGAGTGTTAGGTTTTTCTCCTTCAACTCATCCTTCATCCACTAAGCTAGAAAACATTGATTTGTGCATGCAAAGAATATGCAATATACCCTGTCTCTCTCTAACACCAAATAAGTATTTCCTCAAGTTATTCTCAGGATGAAAAGATAAGGATCAAAGCAGAGTAATTCAAATGCCTTGGGAGAGCAGCCCATGGGACAAGCAGTCTCTTTGTATTCCACCTGCCCGCAGAATCACAGGGAGCCACAAGGGAGGGACAGGATTAGCTCCCTCTATCTAGAGATAACATTACATGATGATGGTAGCTTCTAGTACAAATTAGACTTGCATAAAGATTTTGTCAAACCCTATATGCATCGTAAATCTATCACGCCTTAGTCTGAAATAGTCTTCCCCAATCTGGTAACTTACAATGTGCTGAACTACAATGCCCATCACCCCCAATATATACATTTTCAAGCTAGAAATGATAAACTTTTTGGCCCAGCTCATTGAAGGGCATGAAATTAGCATCTTAGGTGTGTGTAAGACTTTTCAGGTGTGAACTATTTAGGATTTAAAACGTTCTGCTTCTTCGGTTTCAAAATGTCTCATTTCAGGGGAAATTCTGTTGTTTTCAGAATAAAATGGAGTGTTTCCCCCTTTGGCAAGTGTTTCAAGCTCAAAACAAGTTCTCACTCTGTTTCACTCTGTGAAATGCATTTTGAACCTGAAATGATTTGAATTTGAAATGTTTTGCACATCTTTAGAAATAATACATTGTAGAGCCAGTATTTTAATCACAAGTCTTAGATAATTTGAAAGCCCAGTGCCAGGATTTGGAGCTTCTTCAGCCTTATTTAAAAATGATTTCATTCATTGTTATTCCAGCTGTGACCCAACATATGAGCTGCATAGTAACCCTCCTTACCGATTATATATTGTCATCCTGGAGTGGATTCCTATGCTTGTTATTATTGTTTTAAGGCTGGATGCAGGCTCAAATTTTGGTGAAAAGAAGACTCTTAAAGCTAATTTTAAAAAGGTTTGCAATATATATGGAGACACTGCTGCAAGGGGGAGTGGGGTGCAATATGTTTTTCCTTTTAAGGAAATTTAAGACTACATATGCCTTATTCTCAGTCAGAGTAGGGCACTGTTTCAAATTTCAGAGCAGGTACTTGGAGGCCTGGTTCAAACCAAGAATTCACTAAATGTTGGCCCTTTTGCTCTCTCTTAGTCTAACTTACACCCAGAGTATTGTTGTGAATAGGAGCGGCAATGGTACAGAAATGAAAAATAAATAAAATTTGTGGTTTTATAAAAGTATGTACTGAGCAGAAATACACTAGAACAGAATCAATAACTTAACAAACTGTTTTATTCAATAAAAGAATAGCAATAGCCTTTAGACATATACACTATCCCATAGTGCTTTACAGAACTATCTAAGTGATTTACAACATCAGCATATTGCCCCCAACAATCTGGGTCCTCATTTTACTGACCTCAGAAAGATGGAAATCTGAGTCAACCTTGAGCCAGTCAAGATCGAACCCCTGGCAGTGGGCAGAGTTAGCCTGCAATACTGCATTCTAAACACTGTGCCACCATGGCTCATTATGTGAGTGTCATCTACTACTTATTTACTTCTTCTTTGTATGCAGGGAATATTTATATTGAAATACTACTTCTTGTATAAATTAATTACTGCTTAATTTTGCATTTTATTACTACCTAATATTTTAATTTATAAAAAAGGAAAAAATACTAAGAAAGACTTCTTACCAAATGCAAGGCCCAAAATCACCATGCTCAGCTCAATGGCCAGAAGGAAGAATCTTGTGATTTCCCATAGAATCTAGAGAGGACAACACAGATCAGAAAGCAAGCCAAAGGGAGAGTAAATGTGCAGCATTACTAATTTGAACATTAAAAATCACTAATTCTCCATTTTTAAATAAATACATTATACACATTTCTGCTTATTTGAATAATCACTATGATATACAAGAACTATTGGTAGGATCTGGCTATGACATATCAACACTAATTTCTTTTTTGCACATATATATCAACTATAAGTGCTTCTTATCAAATTATTCAGGCAGCAATAAACTCCTAATTATTGCTCAGGAAATTTTGTTCCCTTGGCCACAACAATTTGAGAACATAAAAGTAATTCTTATTGCCTTTTTTCTCTAGCTTCAATTACTCAAGAGGATGAACTTCAGCTTTGCACTTCATGTTCTGACACTTCCTTTCAAGTATTTCTCTTAGCTATAAATTGCATTAACAACTCATTCTAAATTAGTTATTATTTGCCCTCTTTGGGTGAATCCCTCCTACCCACAACGTACCTGGATTATATTTTGACTACCTCTGAATCTCTCCAACAATATCAGGATAGTAATCTAACTGAAGTTTCCAACTTTTTCTTTGAGAGGTGTATGCCAGATACTTGAGCATATCTGTATTATATCTGATTATAAATTAATATTAAATCCAGTACTGAGAGTGGGGAAGGGATCAAATCTAGATCTACCTCTTTAAAATTAAAGCTGATCTCACCTTGTCAGTGACTGTAGCAGCAGTAGAAGCACTGACTGTCATGGAGACAACAGCCCGAGCAATCCCAACCACAGCAACCACAAACACCTGGAAGAAAATAGCTAGGAATTAAGGACGTGTGTTGTAGACAGCTAATACATAGAGACTACCTTTCTAAAAATAAGAACTTAAGACAGCAGAGAAAATAACAAATGGGATATCCTGCTATAAGTGGGAAAGCTATAGACAAATAAGCATCAGGTTACCTACACTAGATTTTTTTTTTCATTAAGGGCTACAGAAATGCCTCATGGCTGAGTTTTTTAAGACACTTCATTATCTTATTCTCTTCTTTGATTTTAAACTTAATAACATTTCAAAGCACAGTGATGCTTCTTTATATTCTAATACTATAAATACTGTAGATATCAACTGTCACTCCCACAAGGTATCAAGAAACTTCTGAGCTTGGATATACTCCACAAGTTATCTACTAAAAGAAAAAAATGCAAAAGGATTTAGAAATAGGAAAAAATAAACAGTAAATGATTCCCAAGCAATTGGGCTGCTTTCAAACCTAACCTGACCTTTGCTACAGCCCACCAGTGTCTCATTATCTTATTATTATTTATTGTATGGCACATTCACATGACATTTTGGTAAAAACACAAGAGATAAAAATATGAAATATGAATTCTAATATATTATAAATATATAGATTACAGATAAATGTTTTTACTTCATTTGTCACAGCTAGGAAATCAACAAAGTCTCCATTATAAGCTCAGTTTTGGCACTCTGTCACTATATGTTGGATAGTTTTTCAGGCCCACAGTTATAATTTGGTGATGGCACTTTGCCCCACTTATAGCAGGGTGTCTATAGGGCATTTATTACCAGAATCTCAGAGGTCTTGTGGCTCAGCCAACAAATGCCTTGTATCTACAGTTATGAGATTTGGGGAAGTCTCTTTAGGCCAGACATAGGTATTTTACAGCCTATGGGCCACTTTGCTGTCCCTGTCCCTGTCCCTGTCCCTGTCCCTGTCGCTGTCCCTGTCGCTGTCCCTGTCCTGCAGGGGGGGGGCAGTGGCCCTCCACAACAGCCCAATTTCTCATGTGGCCCCTTGGAAAAATTAATTGTCCACCCCTCTTTAGGACCTTCAGGCTATGAAGATACAGCTGAATACACACAAGGAATGTCCCATCACAGAAAACACTGTCAATTAAGGGAAATTCCTTGCTCAACCTTACTCACCAAAGCACACCACTATATATGCTTTCCTAGTAAGACAGGCAGACAGACAGACAGACATATATGTATACACACACACACACACACACAGACACACACGAAAGAGATAGAGATGGAGAGAATATGTTGACATTTGTTGGTTACATCTGTACAATATTCACAGACATGAAGCTTCCTCAATATATGAGGAAGTAGCGGTATATAATGTATACTTATAGTATATAATGAATCCCACTACTTCTCCTAAGTTGACTCTACAGGATCCTTTCTAACACTGCACCAGTAAAATATATCTACTTTCTCTCTAAGATATTCCATTCCAGTCACTACTGAAATGCTACATTGCTAGGCAATCTCACAGCCTTTGCAGAATGCCATCCCTACAGGATAAATTCCTCCAATGTTATAGGACCAGAAATGCTGTTAAGGCTAATAAGTTACATTTGACTAACCTCAATTGTAGAAACTTGCATAAATGTCTCACTATAATTTTTACAGCCTGCAGTATTATACATTTATCCTGCACACAATCTTTATAAATTGTGTTTAGTGACTGCATCCCTGCAATTCCAAAGCAATACAAGTTTGCCGCAGAACTTCTAAAGTCTCTTTTAGTTTGCCTCAATTTCCTGTTTTTCAATCTCTTATCGCTCTGCTGTAGGTTACCTATTTTGCTTCCTTCTGAGCCTCTTTAGTCTTTGTTCTGTCCTGTAAAGTCATTTCAGTTCTGCAACTAAGCTTCAGCTAAGGTCTAAATAAGATATGATTCCAAACACCTTTCCTTATTCTGACCTGTGGCTTTTTACTAGAGCTGCACTTCCAAATTTTCCATTACACTCAGTTAACAAATACTGCACGCCCGAAAAAAAAGCAGTGCACACATTTTGCTGTGTAAACAAGTAAATGGTGAAAATGCTTTGCAAGAAGCCATCAAAGGGGGCATTTGGAAAGCAAGGAGACAGACTGAATCTGTTCATAAATCCATTTTAAAAAGAGGAAGTTAATCAGAAAGCCACTCCCAGAAAAAAAATTCCCAGCAGAAATTCCCAGAGATCCGGCAGAGCAGTAAGTACAAGGTCGGTAAGCATAAGAAAACCTGAAAGTGTGACAGAACTGTAGGTGAAAGAACTGCAGAGGGAAAAGGAATGGCTGTTGCTTGGTTAGGTATTATCTGAGATCTCCCTTAATGAGTTCCACTACTTCTCCTAAATTTACTCTACAGGATGAGAAGCCATTTCTCTGGGATTAGGACAAGCCTCTTAAGCTATTGCCTCTCCCAGACAGCCTACATATATGCAATTTTGTCCAGTTTTCCTGGGTGAACAGAATTTCACACCATGTTCAGAAATTGTGATTTCTGAGTTCCTTCTAACCCGTTAACTTTTCCACGGAGAAGAAAGAACACTAAGAAAATCCTGTAGTGTTTCCAGGAAGACAGCTCCCAATTTATTCCTTGCTCTTCTATTTAAAGTGGAATTTTATACCATCAAGGTTTTACATATTCTGTGTTGGAACATGTGCCATACCTGTGTCATACCTAGCAGGCATGACAACAGCCATGCAGGTAAGAAAAGCATGACTCACCTAAAATACCAGCCTCCTGTTAATATCATCCTTTGATGGCTGTGGCCCCTATAGATTGTTTCACCTATCCACTGGCAGAACCATGCCTCATTCTCCATTGTGCCTAAGGCTAATACAATATCATCCTCTTTCTGCAAGAGGCAAGCAAATCCCTTCCTTCCTTATTTTCTGAAGAAGAAATTTTTATGCAAAAGTGGAAAAGAAACTGCAAAACGGAAACACAAAACTGCTTGGGGAATGGGAAAAGGGAGTATCACAAATGCCAAAATAATTGTGTGGGGGTTATCTTGGTCTCCCCAGTGGATGGCAAAACCAAGCTGGGGGGTGGAGATAAACTCTCTATGGTTAA
>JANHZT010004484.1:14471-25143 GCA_032468215.1 Stegonotus admiraltiensis | reverse complement strand
CCCCTCCTACTTTCCCACACATGAGAAGGTGGCAGCATGGAAGCTTCCGGCCTAATATGGCTTCCAAAGCTGACACACTGCTGGCTCATATTCAAGTGATCATCCACTAAGACTCCAAGGTCCCTCTCAGTTACTCTTTTTGAGCCAGGTCTCACCTAATCTGCACTTATACCTTTGATTTTTTTCCCTGCCTAAATGTAAAACTTTACTTTTCTCCACATTAAAATTCATTGGATAGGGCCCATTGTTCAAGTCTGTCAAGATCTTTTTGGATCCTGAACTTGTCTTCTGGGGTGTTGGCTATTCCTGCCAACTTAGTATCATCTACAAATTTAATGAGTTCCCCTTCTATTCCCTCATCTAAGTCATTTATGAAAATATTGAAGAGTACTGGGCCTAAGATAGAGCCTTGTGGTACCTCACTGCTTACTTCTCTCCATGTGGATGTAGTACCATGTGTTAAGTATCATAAACTCCTGTGTAAATTAAGGTGCTGAATTTGACCATAATCTTGATCATCTATCTTTGTAGCTTCACTATTGGTTTACTACTGGGCAAGATCACATCTTTACTGAGTCAAGAGTAGAGAATAGGGCCAGGGGCAAGGATGCCATTATGATTATCTGACTTCTCTCTTGCATGAAGATAATGTAATATTTTTGTTACAGCAGGTAGTGCATACTTATGTTTCATCCCTATGGTGTAATCGCATGCAGAGATGAGTATTTTAATAGGTTGTAGGATTACCAAATGTACTGTATATTCATTTATGGTAATTTATTTTATTTTGCTACCTACAGATGGTGGCAATATTTATATGTGAAACTGCATTCAAGTACTTTACTGCAAAATTAGTGCCAATTCTGCTTTGGCATGCTCATGCTGCATTTTAAAAAATTGATTATGTGTACTCAAGGCGTTGTGAACTCTTGATGCCCGCATAGATAGATGTCCTTCTTGACAATCTGTCCCCAATCTATCTCTTCAAGTCTCCCAGTGGTGCACCTATCACCACTGTAACCTAATCCTTCCATCCATCCCTCTTGCTGCTGGTCTTCCTCTCATCTCTTTTCTGCCATCTTTCAGAGCCTTCTTCAGGTTGGAAGCGAAGATACTGTTTTCTTAACCCAAATAGGACAGCAAGCATGACCTTTGGTCAGCATAATTGTATAACAAACTCCAAGGGGTGGGGGAAGAGGCACATAGCTTTATCCAACAGTAACTGACCCAGCAACAATAAAATCATTGATAAGGTTTTTCATGAACAGAAAACAATGATGGGTGAATATGAATGGTAAGTATAGGCCTGAAAAGGCAACATCAATCTTTCTCCTTTCGTAGTTTTTGCACAGTTCCACATGGATTTCCAACACATACACACCCCACATTAAAGTCTTTAACCTTCTAGAACAGGATTGGCCAATGATTTTGTATTTAATGAATAACAAAATTTGTTGCTGAATGTTCCAGGCCAGGGAAAGTTGTAGCAATAAGAGGATGTTATTGGAGAAGGGTACTGAATCCTGTTTCCTATTGGAATGGATTTGCTGGCTGGCTGGCTGGCTGGCTGGCTGGCTGGCTGGCTGGCTGGCTGGCTGGCTGGCTGGCTGGCTGGCTTGCTGGCTTGTTTTTTAAAAAATCAAACTTATCCGGAGCCTCATAAAATTATTTCATTTTTATTTTCATTTTTTCAAAGAGCAGGAAATTATGACATTGTACAGAAATTCAGCAGTGGGTACCCAAATTTAGCTGAGCAATCTTAATGGTTAGTCTATTTGATTGATCGGTTTTTACCCCAATGTTATTGTTTTTTACAATAGCTCAAGATAGGGAACATACCTAATACTTCTTCCTACTTTGCCCACAACAACAACCTTGTGAGGCGAGTTGCTGAGGGAGACTGACTGGTCCAAAGTCACCCAGCAGGCTTTCATGTCTAAGGTGAGAATAAAGCTCATAACCTCTCGGGTTTTAGCCTGGTGCCTCAGCCACTGGACCAGATTCATAAAGAGAACCCCAATTGCTTGGTACTTTCTAGAGCTCTGTTTTCAGCTGGAGACATTTTCTCTTTTCAGTGCTGTCTCTTGAATTCTTTATTTGATCTGGGTTACTGTATTGAAGAATTATATTTTTATTTTACGGTGTCCAGCTTTCACCAGGTACAGCCACTATCTCCATTTCCTTAATGAGAGACAAATGGTGGACATCTCCAAACCCTCCTCATTTGAAAACTTTCAAGGCAAACATACCAAAACAGGTTTCCCATGTTGCATGGCTGTTGGGTACTGGAAGAGTCTATGTAAATGGTTATCTTGTTTTTAGACTGTGTATTCCGTTTAAGATGAATTTTCTAAATAATATATTAAATTTTAGTATATACAAAGGTAACTATCAAAGGAAAATATTTGTTCTAAATATCCTCATATACAATTATCATTTAGGCTCATTTTTCCCCATATGTCAACAGTCTTCCAATTCAGACTGAAGCCTCAAACAAATCGTTCCCACTTTTTTCATATTTATTTGGGTCCTGAAGATCCAACAAGGTCAAATTTTATTACTTTTTTATCCTACTTTCTCTGAGCAGCAGAATTGATATAGACGTGTCTCCATGTCTGTTCTGGGATAAGCAAGACTGAAAAAAAGATTTGAACCTAGGATTTTCTGATTTATCTGCTGCTACCCAATATGCTATACCAATTCACTTTTGGTGACCTGGCAGTTTTCCAATGGTTTGTTAAAACTTCTCTATCTATTGAATTCACAAAAACATCCCTAAAATATATAGAAATTGCATTAGGAGTCAGACCTAAAGTCCTTGGGTAGCTGTGATTAGGACAGAATAAAATGTTAATGAGGCAAGGTCACTGACAGACCTTGCTGAGTGTGTTTACTTCTGTGTGTTTATTTTATTTGGCCATGAAGCTGAATATATCCAACTGCATCTCACAGCAGGGTTAAGTCTTGTGCAAAATGTCTCAGTACTTTTCCCCCTGATCTCCAAGGTGCTTTTTAACCAATCCATACCCATTTTTTGATATGATTCACAGGGTATTTTTCATCAGCTCTGCAGTTGCTACTTCTTGCAGATATGATTTAAACTCTTCACTACACACTAAGCAAAAGGCTGACTTTTGTAGCTGTTGCCATCACACAACCACATTTTTGGCCTGAAGCTTTACAAGGAAAAACAAACTGCATTATTATAGGAAGAAAGTTGTAAAGTTGCTAAGTTAGCAAAACCAAGTTTATGTCTGGTCATTAAATCTGCAGTACTGTAGAAATCAATTTTGCCTTGGGTTATGCAGGAACATAATACAGTTTGCAGCTCTTTAAAATAGCCACATCTTTCCCCAGAATTACGTAGCTGAGTCCTGCTTTAAAGAGCTGCAGAGGGGTGATACATTCAAATTACTACACAGTCTGTAATAACTGTTTGGAATCAAATCTGAACCACTGCACTGCCACATTGGTTTACCTGCTTAA
Source organism: Stegonotus admiraltiensis (assembly GCA_032468215.1). NCBI lineage: Eukaryota > Metazoa > Chordata > Lepidosauria > Squamata > Colubridae > Stegonotus > Stegonotus admiraltiensis. The sequence continues at coordinate 21,657 of JANHZT010004484.1, read as the reverse complement.
TTGACAAGATCCCTAGCTGGGGGGAAAATGTACTGATTTGTGCAGCTGCTGCTGCTGGCCAGTAATGTAGGAAACTACATAAAATATTTCTGTGAAATAGAGAATAATATATTTTAAAATGGTTGATCTTAATTTTGCTTCCCTATTTAAAAAGAATTATTCAAATTTAGCTTAGCCCTACCGTATGAATGCATTTATAGAATCCCCATGAAGGGTATTACTATGACTACCATGACTAATGGCATTCAGAATACCCTTGTGGGGAGAAAATGGAGATATTCTTCCAACTGCATGAAAATGCTTTTCATTCGAGAATAAATTGGAAAAGAAAGCAAGAGGCTTGGGTGGCAATGTTCTTTGGCTGAACATGCACCAATCTTTCAAAAGATACCTGAGCATATTATGGTCTGGCTTCTCTTCTCTTGCCTTTTTCCCATTATTCTCTTTATTTCTGTAGATTGACCTTGAAATAAGTCTTAGTTTAGTTTTATATAAATCAAAATCTCTGAGATATTGTATAATTTGTTTTTAATGATTATACAGCTGCCTCTTTTCCCTGACAAAATCCTTTCCCCCCTTTTCTTTAATGTACTTAAATTTCTTAACTATACAGGTAGTCCTCAACTTATAACTGTACGTTTAATGGTTCGAAGTTATGACAGCATCAGAAAAAGTGACCTATGACCCATCTGAAGTTAAGATTGTCACACCATCCCTATGATGTGATTGCAATTCTGGTGCTTGGCAACCAGTTTGCATTTACAACCATTGCCATGAATTCCAACTTTCCCAACCAGCTTTTGACAAGCAAAATCAATGAGGGAAGTTGGATTAACTTTAACAATCACTGTGGTTAACTTAATAACCATAGTAAAAATGGTTGTAAATTGGATTGGTCATATGATCACATAACAAGCAAAATTACAGTGCCAATTATCATTGTAAGTCAAGGATTTCCTGTACTTATGTTCAGAACTCGGGCCAGCATGTATTTCTTTAAAGAAATATTTTCCTCCTTGATGTCTAAATGTATAGAAAGGGAAAATTGATATGATTGCTTTACTATTCATCCATAAACCAAGGATAATTCCATTACCTGGAAATGATTTGAAATTTCCTGCTCTGGATCAGGATCCAAGAAAGTTAGCTTTAGAGTGTGCCAGCCTTTAGCAATCTTTACTGGATTATTACAAAACAACATCCAGATATACAGATTTTAATTCCCTGAATTCTCATTGATAACACTAATGGCTGGAGAATCTGGGAGTTCAAGTCCACACATTTAGATGACTCCCACAATGAGAAAATCTAGATTGGGTACTCACTGAGACTGGAAAAATGAGCCAGTCACTTTCAGGACCCTGGAGAGTTCACTTCAAAATGTTACACTACTGTATGAGGTTATTTCTGTGCATATTATGTCAGTGGAGATGTATGAAGTTATATATATATATATATATACCAATGGTAATTCAACTTAGCTTCTATGTTGATCACCCCAAAACAATTCTTGACTATTATCAACTAAGGCCAAAACAAAAAACAAAAAACCCTGGCCAGTCTCTATGATAGAACTTAGATCACAGAAAATATCTGATGTTTTGGAAATGTGCAATGCACTGCTTCCAATAATGGCATTTGGGGAATGGCCTGAAGGCTCAGCCAAGAATGAGCTGGGGAAATATCCCTTCCTCCAAGCTTTGTAAAGCTTACAGCATTAGAACGTTAAAGACTATTCCAGCATTTTGAACTGGACTTAGTAATAAATAGAGAACTAGTGTAAACCCTACAGACTTTATGTAATGTGGTTCTTTCTTAAACCTTAACAACTCCCAGGTTCCCTACATGTAACACATGAGAGCAATTCAGCCTGAAACATACCAGAAACTAGATGCCTACTCGGGAAGCATTGTTGATGAAACTCTCTAAATCTATTTCAGGGTTGTACTTAAGGGAAAATAAAAAAATAAACATTGTAAATAAATAACTGACCCCTTTGGAAGCTCCTTAAATTAATGATCTTTGCTACAGTTGGGGTAGTCAGTTTTGAAGTTCAACAATGCTTTCTTCTCCTTCTCCTCCTCATTTCTACCTATGCTCAATTTTTTTCCACTCCATTAAGCTTCATTAGATACTAGACAGAGGGAGAAAAATTATGTTTCTCACTTGTCTCTATCATCTTCTCTATCTTGTTACCCTTTTTCTAAACAAATAATCCTAAGCATTCTAACCTTTTCTCAAAAGCATTCTATCTCTTATTCATTTGTTTTTATATTTTGCAGACTCTCCAGGATTTTTATGGTGTGCAGTAACCAGAATTGTACATGGGGTTCTAATAATAATAGGATCATAAATTTGCAAAAGGCAGGCTTATTTTTGATCTTTTGCCTAATGATCCCTAAAATGGATTTTGCCTTTTTCAAACTTACAGTACATTAATATTTTTTTTGGTTAAACTACTCAGTATAATCCTAAGATTAACTAATATCCTACTTAATTTCATAAACTCTCAACAGATCACATAAAAAATTTAAAAAATTAAAAATAATCAGTTTAAAATGACAATCATGTCATTTTAAATTGTGATTTAAAAACAAAAAACAAAAAACAAAAAAACCCAAAGCTCCTCATAAGAGTAGTAACCTCATTGTTTTCCTAAACTCTAAAAATAAAGGCACAGTCTCACAGAATGGGTCCTTCTGTCAAAGACAATCCTATACATTTATATACTATATCACAAAATTCTTGGTGGTTCACAAGACAAAAAAAATACAATAAAATAAAGCAACATAGATATAAGGCAATAAAGCCCAGGATAATACAAATAGTCCTCAATTTACAACCATTCATTTAGTGACCATTTGAATATAATGACACTGAAAAATGTGACACACGATCCTTTTCACACCTGCGACCCTTGCAGATCCAGATCAAAATTCATTTCATTATGGAATTCACAAAAACTTCATTAATGCAAGAATCCAGAAATCAAGATTGCCTTGCTGTATTTATAATCTGGGTGGGTTTGAATTTTGTGGGCATGGTGGTTGGTGATTTGATGTAGAACCCATTATTAGAAGTAGGGCATGGTGTTAGTTCTGTTCTGATTGGTCCACCTTGTCAGTCTGTTGTGAATAGTTTGGATTTTACACCCGATTGGGTGATAAATTGTATCTAGTTCTATTGTTCTGTTGATGGCTCATTTGAGTGAGTGCTATTTGAGTGCCACACTTCCAGAAATTCTCTGTTCTGTTGTTCTTTGTACCATTTTTGTAAGATTGTGGGACTCTGCTGGCATGTTCAATTCCAACATTCATGCTTTCATTTTTGCTTCCATCTTTTCTTTTTCTTCCCTATCCATTTTATTCCAAATTACACATAACCACTACCAAGAAATCATCTGTACCATTTGCCAAACTTCTCATTCCCTTTGTATTTGTTACTAATTCTCTCAATCTTTCATAATAAACAAAAAAAATCAGCCTTGCTTTTAGATGTACTTTTTCATGTTATATATGAATAGAAGTATGCTTAAATCATATATCTGAAGTTAGTAGGTAAAATTAGTTATTCAAACAATGAATAACTAGAGAGAATTGGAGAACAGAATAGCAGAATAATAATACAGCACTTAAAAGCATATGTAAAATTCTAATGACATGGCTTATAACATAATTCACCCTGGGTTTAATAGCTGTTCTTTGTTACCCTAACCTAGTCCTGTGGCAAATCATCTGCATGCTTTAATAGCAAAATGTAACTGTCTTATAGATAATGTTAGGCTTATTATCTGATAAAGGGAAAGCTAAATCTACCAGATAGCTACCATTCTCATTCATTCTTGGAATTCATAATGGCCCAGTTACTTTTACTCTCTTGCTTCATTCCCACCCTATCCATTAATGCCTCCTATATCCTATAGAAATTATCTATCAGTACAAATTATGCTGAAATAGTGCCTACTTAATTTAAGATCGCTTCCTGTATTCCTGTTCCTGTTTACTATACACTTCCTAGGAAAGCACGTATCTCCAAACATACACATCCTCTCCTTTATGGCTTTTTCCTCATTTGAATAATTTGAGGATACCCATTGAGAATTCTGTTCCCTGCCAATGCAGCTGGCCCCAGCTATCATTAATACGTTCGTTAGATTCGTGCTTCTTTTGTTCACTCATTTGGAGAGCCTTGAATGAAAAGAAGCTGATAGAAAGCATTTTGGCTGAGGCTCAAAGGAGCTGCTATACCACACAAGGTCAGCATTGCCCTGCATGCAATTGATATCTGCTCTTGCAGTCAGTAGTATTCATGTAGAAATATAAAGGACTAGGCCGTGGGGCAAAGATGGGGAACCTGGGGGCTCTGCAAGTATTGCTGAACTACAAATACCAGAAGTCTCAGTCAGCAGGAGCAATTCTAGATGGGCTATCAATTGAAAACAATCTATTTTACAATCTCTGTAAGGCAAAGGCCTCATAAACTGTTTAGGGTAGGCAATTTAGTGACCTGTAGATATTCTGGATTAAGAGATACTAGGACGGAAACTGACAGAAGCTGTAACACAAAACATCTGGAGGGCACCAGAACCTATAAAAGGTGAAAAACTAGACTGCAAGATCAAAATGACAGCATGCCAGTTTAGGTTAGGTTAGGATGGAAACATGTGGGGAAGGAAAAGTGATGATTTAGAAGCTAAGAAGGACAACTAGAGAACCTGGGGGCTCCAGATTAAGCAGATTGAAGAGAAAAAACTGTTAGGACATGTAGGACATGTAGACAAGGTTCCCCAATCCCCGGGAACCAGTACCGGTCCACAGCCTGTTAGGAATCAGGCCACACAAGCAGCGGGCGAGTGAAGTTTACTCTGTGCATGCACAAGATCTAGGTTGTGTGCTAAATTATCCATTCCCACCCCACCCCGGTCTGTGAAAGACAGTTATTCTTCCAAAACTGGTTCCTGGTGCCAGAAAGGTTGGGGACCACTGAAGTAGGGCATGAAGTTGATTACACAGAGCATGTTAATTAGGCAGAGAGTTATTGAAATGCACCTCCTGCACCAACCTCAGAGGTTTCCTCCCCAAAATACATTACAATATTCGCTCTGACTGACAATGAAGCTGCTTGGATGAACAGTGAAATGTCTCAAACTAAGAAGAAAATTAAGTCCAGTTGCCATGACCTTCAGACAACTTTACCTGGATAACTGAGAACCTTCATCAAGGTTTCTGTTAATGCAACCTGATGTTAGATAACACTTTTCATGCGGCTGCACATGAGCGTAGGAAAAAATACCAACAGCGCTACCTGAGCTCCAGATTATCTATCCCCTTTCAAACATAAAGCACTGTGCAGCCCATCAGTGTCTAGGGTGGGATGGTGCTTGAAAGAAACAAGATGGCAGCTTTCATTGCACAGGAATTAGCACCATTTTTATTATTACTTTTTAATCTCCCTGGATGCCCCTGATATAGCCCAAGTGCCTATGGATAATTTTGTAAAATAAAAAGGGAGACTTCAGTAGTAAGCCATTCTTCGGAGACTTGAGGGAGTTGTAATATTAGCATATGTAGAGATTAAAAAATGAGGAACAATATGGGGGGATACATGGAGGATTGCAATCGGTACGGGTGATCAACATTTTGCCTCATCTGGAATCCTAGGATCTTGTACAAATGAAATTGTTTTCCATTAATGAAAAGCTACTGCTAGGTCTAATCCAGATGTGCTATTTTTAATGCAAAATATTCAATTATCTGAAAAGGCATACCACGATAGGTTGTATCAAATGATTATTTTGAAAATATGAATTCATTCATAGAACAATTCACACCAATGTTAAGTGATAATGTGATTTTAATACATCCAAGACTGAGCTAGAGTTATTTTAATATGTGAAATGTGAAATACTCCTAGGATTATCCAGACAATGTCGGCTGGCGACCCCCAGGGGGAGAACCTTCTCTGTGGAGGCACCCGCCCTCTGGAACAACCTACCCCCAGAGATGCGTATGATTCCAGACCTTTGGACTTTTTGTCAGGCCCTTAAAACTTATTTATTTCATCTAGCCGGGCTGGCTTGACCCCATCTTCGGTTTTAATTCATAATTGATTTTATTGGGGTGTTTTAAATTGTGGGCCAAAATTATTTAATATCTTTTAAATTGTTTTAAATTTTGTACTTTATGTTTTTTACTTTGGCTGTTCACCGCCCTGAGTCCTGTTGGAGAACGGTGGTATAAAAATCAAATAAATAAATAAATAAATAAATAAATAAATAAATAAATAAATAGATAGATAGATAGATAGATAGATAGATAGGTGGTCAAAGTTTGGTTAGCTGATATGTCTCCAAAGACTTCAGCTACTTCTCTCTGCTGACATCTCCTCCGTTCTCCTAGTTACTTTAATTCCTCCTTCTTCAAAATTATCTTAATGAATAGTGGGCCTCAAGCTCTGACACTTACTGTACAATCTCTTGCCTCCATGCCAGACACTTGCAAACTGCATGCTGCAAAACTCTTGTCCGCCAATCTACACAAACTCTGAAAATGGTATGGCTGTGGGTTACATACAAAAGGATCACTCCAGATCTTCCCTCTTCAGCAGATTTAGGAGACTGAATTATTCTGGAGGCAAGAAGCCCAATGGAAGCAAATGCCTTGAGAGAATTTGCTGGAGCAAAGTAGAAATGATTAGAAGCCAGCAACATTTAACAGGTTCAGAATTATTTTATTGAGTTTTCAATAAAATTTCAAAAGATGTGAACACCCAAGTACCAGTTTTAGTACTAAAGAAGACTATGTTTTAACAGGGATTGTGTATTCAGCATTTGTTTTATGATATATATTTAAGACAGACATTCTGCAAGATTTCTTTGTAATTTGAATCTTTTATGATATTAAGGCAATAAAGATTGTCTTTCAAATTTCTTGTGATATATAATCTTAATTTTGGAGCTTTTTTTGTTCAATAGCCTTTTTCCAGGGGTTGGTGGCAAAGAACAAGCCAATTGTGATCTGAATGCATCAATACAATACAATTTCAACTCCCCCCCCACCCCAATCCACAATATTGCATTCTTAAAACTATTAGATTATGTATGGTAATGCGTTGAAATGCGTTCAGAGTAAACCCCTTGTTGGGTCTGCAGTGACACCGGGAGAGTTTTGTATTCAGGCAAATATTC
>JANHZT010004481.1:94555-107203 GCA_032468215.1 Stegonotus admiraltiensis | reverse complement strand
GGAGTTGAAGTCCACAGGGTGTGAAAGAGCCAAGTTTGCCTACCACTGCCCTAGCCTGATTGATATACCCTTAGTGGGAGTTATTTGGACGTGTTAGCACAGTTCCTTGGACGTGTTTTACATTCTTCTATTTTTGTTCCATGTTGTATTCCATGCAGAGTTGGGATGGAAGTTGGTAGACCTGCCCTATATATTTATTAAATCAGGTGGAAGAAGCACAGACAGCAGTAATTAGCTTTATTAACAGTTGCCATGTTGACTGGATATTAAAATTGGATTTTTTTCTGAACTGATTAAAATGGATCTCTGCTCATTTACCTAGCCAAAAATTCTATTAGTATGGATTAGATATCATGTAATTAATTGAACAAACTGGTACTTTCCCGATATGTTAAACTACAGCTTTCATTCACAGCATGGAAGATATAATCCAAACAAATCTGGTGTTGATGATGATGATGATATATTAGCATACATATTAAGGTCTGAGTACCATTTCTTTTAGAAACAGAATATGGCAACAAACTACAGTACCCTCACTGCTTTGGTTGAAAAAAATCCAAGTAATTGACATGCCTCATTTTAAAAATCAGGTCAAATCTACAATTTGTGTAGACTATGTACGTGTTACATTTTGATGTGCACTCCTACCATATATAGTTTCAGATTACAAGGTCTAATTTATTTTATAAAGCATTCACAAAAACAAAATATTTTTTGCAAATAACAACCAAAAAGCATGAAGCACATTAGTGTAGATGTAGAACAATATAGGTGCTGGCTTCAACTTCCCAAATTCCCAAGCCTCCCTTTCTGGAAGTTGAAATTCACACAACTTCAAGCTGCCAAGGATGAGAAACACGGCCTTAAATCGTTCAGTTTATTCTGAGGGTGCTTGGTGCTCTCTTGGTTTTCTTGCAGACCTTCCATTACCTAAACTAGGTAACATCACTGATGGTACCTTAGCTACCTAGTTGGAGTAATGAAACATTTGCAATAAAACAAACAAGCTCAGAGAGCACCAAGGACCCCTGATGTCTACCCTGAGCAAGAAATATTCTCCTTTATCAGTTTATTCTGTTATCTCAGGCCAATATTTCAACACTTTGCACGGATCACCGTTTACATTATCAAATGACAGTCGGGAGGCCGTCTCTGAGTTCACTAAGCGGAGATTGGACCAATCGCGTCGTCCTTCCCTACAGCCAGCAACCAATTGCCATAGAAACAGCTGAGGGTGCACTATCCTCAGCCTTCTTATCACCATAGTAACAACCGAAAGACTCCGTTCCTTCGCTCGCTTCTTCGTACCCAGCGCTCTATTCCCAATAAGATGAAACAGAAGAGAGGCGTTTTCTCTTTCGCCGACCCCAGAAACTCATTAATTCCCGCTGTAGTCCCCGCCCCTCGTTCCTCGCGGAGGGTGATGGGAATTCCAAGATGGCCGCGCCCGCTTGAGAACCTGGAAGCGGGGGGTACTTGCTGCTGCAACTGCAATCGCTATCTGAGGGGAGACACGGGGAGAAGCCGCTGCAGCTTAGGCCCGCAGCCGATCGCCCTTTCCTGTGTCACTCAGGTCCGTGAGTCCCTCTGCCTCCCACAGCTCATCACAGTTAGTTCCCGCCTTCCTTTAGCTTTCCAATCCATCAAAGGCTGGCTTGCACGTTGCACGTCCAGGGACGACTCCGAGTGTTTCTAACTCATTCATTCATTCATCATCAGTAGTTATGACAAATTTGTGCTCTCAAAGTGATGATCACTGACGCAGAAACCAGTTGTAGTTATTTTCCTTCTTTTGGAGTTGACATTTTCAGGCTTTTTTTTCCAAAATTTTCCAAGGATGTACCAAAGAGGGGAAAAAGTAAAGTGACAATATTTTTATTTGAAACTGCAAATGAGTAATCATAAGTAGAAACAATATAAACAGTTATATTGAAAGGGAGTGAGGAAGAATCTCACTCTTGCAATTTTTTAAATATAATGTAGGCAGTAAAATGGTGTAACAATTTTGCATTATTCTATAATTTATGCCCATTTATTTGGCAGTAGTTTTTTAACTCATTGGATCCTTCTTCTGAGTGTGGTATATAGTTTATGGTTATTATAAAGTGACTTTATATCTTAGAATATCAACGTATATTGTTTTATTGTATCTCCGAAGATTGTCCCGCACATATAATAAGGAGTGTGTTATTGCAAATACTTTGTCGAATGAAAGGCTATTGCTTCTTTGGAATTCAGCAATCCATTTCAAATGTTTGTGCTAAATCACTAGAGATAGCAATTTGCATTGATTATTAGGTAGAATTTTTATAATGATATTTTGGTTGATTTTTTCCAGTGCAATGAAAGGTGGACTTCGTGGTTAAGAGATTTTAGTTTAGTTCCTTCTTTAGTTACAAATTTATGATTTTGAGGGATATTCATATCAATGAGGCTAATAAAAACTGTTAAGAACTGCACAATATTGTGTATGCTTTGAAGGATCCTGTGTAATCTGGTTTCTGTTTTGGACTTGCTTTAGAAATAATGTTGATATTTGGAACTCATGTCGAACATCTATGAAGAGAGGTTAACAATGATTGCAGCAGGGGATTTGCAGGAGTTTGTCCCTTTTGGCCGTGACCACTGCAAACATCATCCTAATGCGCTGAACCTGCAACTACGGCAGCTGCAACCAGCCTCAGAACTTTGGTCATCAGATGGAGCAGCTGGTTTGGTGGGGTCACTTCAGGAAGTTACCATCCATGAGAAGCACAAGGTAGAAATGCTTTTGAAAGCAGTATTTTATATTTAGCAAATTTGTACTTAGCATAGAATGAGAAAGTGATAAGGCAGTAAAGTGGATAGGGTAAGGGAAATATATTCTGTTAAAACATGTTTTTGGGTTTTTAGAAATGCATAGGTAAACATTGAATTGATACAGCATTTAAAAAGTGAATAAAAGCACTGATCCCACAAGTAGAGCATAAATAGGTTTGTAGAGCTTAGAACTTAATCAACAGATAAACATCAGCATTAAAGACTGATTCTCTATTTTGGGAATGCTTACTATCTGCCAAATTGCTCCTATACTTTTAATCTCTTTTGTTCTCTGTCTTCTACCAAAACAAAATTTAGAGTTGGCCCAGGGCATTCATGTATAAACTAAAGAAGAAGGCTATCACTTTTTGTTAAGAGTAAAATATTAAACAGTATAACAATGTTAAAATATTAAGTACAATAATGATTTGTTGAGACTTCATTGAAACTGGATAATAATGATTAACACATCAGACTAGAAACCAGAAGACTGGGTTCTAGTCCTGTTTAATATGAAAGCCAGCTGATGACTTTGGGCTAGTCACTTTCTCTCAGCCTAATCCACCTCTCAGGGTTGTTGTTGTGAGTAAAATAGGAGGAGGAAGGACTATGTTCACTGCCTCGAATTGTTTATAAAAAATAATAAAGGCAGGATAAAAATAAATTCTATTTTTGACTATATCAATAGTTCTGTTCTGAAAGAAATATTCTGAGTATCTTGTCAGATTTTTTTTATCATTTTAAAATTATTATTATAGATTATTTCTGTAATTGTACTGTCTCACCCATCAAATGTATTTTATCCATAAGCATACTGTATTAGAACGAAAAATTGCTGAGAAATTCAGGAAAACAAGGTGATACTTAAAACACATATTGCTTTTGTCACTGATGCTAGCTAGGAAACACCTAAACTTTTGTGGTCAGTTTTTAAAAATAATTTTTACATTAGCCTTTTTAGAAAGCTAAATCCACTAATCTTCAACAACCACCAGAACCACCAGAATAAGTTATGAAGTATCATCATTTTTTTTTCAAACCACACTTACGATCTAAATGAGCATTACTGCACAATAATAGTGATATTCATTTTTTTTTCCTTTTAGGAAAGTTGGAAGTTAAGGAAGGGCATCAGTGAGGTTGGGGAAGAAGTAGAGTATGATGAAGAACTATATGTGGCTGGTAATATGGTCATTTGGAGCAGAGGAAGTAAAAACCAATCTTCAGCAGTTTATAAAGCATTTACTGTTGACAGCTCGGTTCTGCAGGTATGAAAAGTGGTACGGTATAGAGTTTGTTTAGCTACATTACCAAGGAACGTTAAGGTCATGATTGCCTTTATTCTTTATGTTCAGGATTTGTTTCAAATTTATTTTGAAAATAATGACCAGAGAATGGAGAAAAAGCTGCATTAGCACAACTTAATGTTCATGTGATCTATAATTTCATTTCCTGATTTTTATATATACTTCAGCTTAAAAAACATCTGTCCAGAAGAATGTGGCATATGAGAACAAGGTTACATGACTGAAAAAAAAGGGATTTTTTCCTCAGCAGATTGTATCGTGCTTAAAAAAAATTCCCCTGAAATGTTTATAGTCCTATTAATAATGAGAACATTCTTCTACTTGGAAAAAAAAAGCATGAGATACAAATGATTTTCAGGAGGAAAATAGTGGAAAAGAAGAGAATTTATCATTTCTCATAAAATCCAAGTCCTGACCTAATTTCAACATCCCACATCTTTGCTTTAAAAAAAATCAGGCAAGACAGCCAGTCTTCATTTAATGTCTGCTTGTTCAAAGATACAAGTTCTTACAATGAGTTCTCACAGATGTGGCTGTCACAGCATCCTTATGATCATGTGATTGCACGTCAGGTGCTTAGCAACTGGCTCGCAGTTATCACATTGCAGCATCCCATCCTCATGAGATCACCTTTTGCAACCTTCACTGCTGGTTTCTAACAAGCAAAGTCAAAGGAGAAACTGGCAGGAGGCCTCAGATGGCAATTACATAACTGCAGGATGCTGCAATCACACCGGAGTCACCTAACAATAGCAACTTTTTAGTTTTTGGCTGTACACCGCCCTGAGTCCTTCGGGAGAAGGGCGGTATATAAATTTAATAATAAATAAATAAATAAATAAATAAACTTGTAAGTCAGTGTGGTCATGTGACATTGCCACTTACAACATGTTGCTTAGTCATTGCTTAGTTTCCAGTCCCATTTACTGGAAGTGAGGACTTCCTGTAACCTGCACATTTGGCCTTCGTCTTCAGGACAGAATGTTGGCATTCCAAGCTTAATCAATGGAATTATAAGAAAAGCATGCAGCTTCAGAACAGGTCCCCCCTCCCCCCATTTCCTTCATCTCTAGAGTAGGAGTGATGTAACTGTAAAGTTACTCTGGATTAACAATGTTTTGGTGGGGTGAGAGGTTTTTTTTCTTCTTCAGGATATTTTTTTCATTTTGTTTTGCCTTTTAATATCTCACTATTATGTATAGATGTTGCCATTTTAGCGGAGCTATACTGAGCCAGAATTTGAACATCAAAACGATAATACCATAGTTCCCCATGGTGAGCCTATGGCATGCGTGCCATAGAGGGCATGCGGAGCATCTCTGTGTACATGCCCGTGTGCCTCCCACTGGCCAGCTGATTTTTGGGTCTCTGCTGGGAGGCGTGTGCGCATGTGCGGGGTTGGGGGGAGGTTGTGTGTACATGTGCCCCCTGTGCCCCTTTTTTGTCCCAGGAGGCTTCAGGGATGCCTGCTAGCACAAAAATGGGGTGTGGGGGGTGCAGCATGCCCCCCACCCCGTCTTTTGTCCCAGGAGGCTTCAGAGAGACCTGCTAGCACCAACACGGGGGTCGCACACCCATGCACACTCCCGCGGGGCGGAGGAAGCGTAGCGGGTCCCGCGTGCATTCACAGGGGGCGGGGAGAGCACGGGAGCTTGTGTGTGCATGTGCGGGGCGGGGCCTGCAGGGGGCATTGCATTATGAGTGTTGGCACACACAAGCGCTTTTGGCACCTGAGGGAAAAAAGGTTTGCCATCACTGCCATAGTTGATGATATCTAGTTTTGAATATATAGGACTGTTTTCAGAACACAGACGAAAAAAAGCAAATTATTTATTTCACTGATTTTTTATTTTATTTTAGGCATTGTGGTGTGACTTCTCAATACCCCAGGAAAAATCTGAAAGAAATAAAGGTAAAAGTAATATTTTAGACCATTTGATTTAAGATCAGGAATTGGAAAAGCATTGCCCACGTTGATATGAAGCTGCTCCAGAAATCAGTGCAGAAAATGAATCCTTTTTGTGACAAAAATAGATGAATGGAAGATAATTTGAATCTCACTTGTCTCCCAATTTAGATAGCTGTCAGTTAGTAGAAAAATGTATCTGCATATTACAGAGCTCTTGCATAAATATCCACAGTATTGAAGGAAAGGATTACACTGCTTCTTTACCCTTTCAGGTAAGCTGTATCGAAGTACTGTTTCACCTCTTTTCTAACCAGAAAAGTGACTGCAGTAGAGTCTGCATTTTTTTTGAAATGCTTTTTATAATTGAACACTGTTAAAAGGACAATTTTTCAGCAAAATAGAAATTATGGATAAATAATTAAAACATGAAATTTCTGTTAGTTGGATTAAATTGGATATTTTCCCGCTATAATGAAATATATTTTAATATAACTTTTTTATAGGTAGCGAATGTCTGGCCAACAAAATATGGCTTGTTATTTGAACGTAGCAGTTCCTCGCATGAAGTATCTCTAAATCCTAACAGGTAAAGTAAGATGATTGTTGCTTAGATCAGAGTTCCAGAACCTTTTTGGCTTTGCAGACCAGCGGCGGGTGCGGGGAGGGGATGGTTTTGCACACACTCATCCCCACGTGTGAACAGCATGCAAGCGTGTGTGCGCACACGCCTTTTGCGCAGCTCCATTTGTGTGCATCCCCACTTGTGTGAACAGTGGGCAAGTGTGTGACTAGTCAATCACAACACATCTTCCAAGATCGTTGTTACAGTGATAAATTGAGGAGACCCTCCCAAATAGGCTACATGCACTATCAGAAAAAAAATGAAATATAAAGACAAAATATCATAATTGCCATATTCCCAATTTTCAAGCTATTGTTCAGAATAATGGATGGGAATTATCCAAATATGCATGTGTATGTGCATAGCATCGTATTTCCTTCTACTTTAACTTGTATGCCTAACTTATTAGAACATTTCTGATCAAATCACAGTCCATTGCTAATATGCAATTTGTTACTTTGGAGCTTATGATAATTTTGGATGTGGCCTTCAATTTGAAGTTGTTATCAGAACATTTGTGGCAGTATTCAGAATTTTCGTTCATTTTTTTTCCAGAGAACCTTTGCCTACCATGTTCAGCATGCTCCACCCATTAGATGAAATAACACCAATGGTTTGTAAGTCTGGAGGTAAATTATGTAATGCACAAAAAGAAAGATAATTTTAGATCAGCTGTAATCAGAGACACTTAGCTTTGTCACTCTGCACTCTGCATTTGGTAGCTTTTAAAAATATGACATATTGGGATACATGCTGAATTATTTATAAATACTTCAGGTATACATAATTGATATGTATACTCAAGATTCAATTTATCTTGAAATTGAACACATAGAACAGTAAGCTTAATGTCAGGGTTCCAAGTAACACCCCCAACGAAAGAAGACTCTGAAGTTCCTCAAAGTTCCATTTATTAGAGATGTCATATTGGCACATCTGGGAAAACCTGAATCTGAAAGCTTCCAGGTTTTCCCCACCCAAAAGAAAGTCCAAGTCCCTTCCCCTGCATCCACATGTCCATTACATGGTCCAATCAATGCACCGTCCCAACTGGAGATGCCTCCCAGTCACGCCACTCCAGGTGCAGGCCGAATGTCCTTGACTCTCAGAGAAAGGAATGTTATTATGGCTAGATATCTCCACCATTCCATGCAATCCCCCCTCCCAGTTTCACACAGCACTAAGGGTGGCAGCCCTGAAGTTCCAAAGAAAAAGATGGCCTCCAGAGTTGACACTTGAATTGTTTAGGTTTCCCCAATCTGGTGCCTTTTAGATATTTTAGATGACAAACTCCCATAAATCCAGTCACCATACTGTACCCAGGGGATTAGGATGATTAAAAATGTAGTGCAACACATCTGGAAGACATTAAATTACATTGCTTAATGCATTGTAAGCCGCCCTGAGTCTCCGGAGAAGGGCGGCATATAAATCAAAGAAAAAAAAAATTGGAAAAGGATTATCAGAAAATAGCTCAGCAGCTGGATAACTTCGTTGGAAGCTAAGGAGAACTAGACTTGGTTAATACTGGGATGGGAGGAAATATAGGGCTGTAAGCTAACCTGGAAAGTTGAAAAAATATTGAAAAAGACAGCAGCAGATCACTTCTGTATTTTTGCCAAAAACATGTTCATATTCATGAAGTCATCCAGTCTAGCTAGACTTGGAGGAGGATAATCTTCACTTTATAAAAAAAGTTAACATGTATCCCATTTTTTTCAGTAGTGGAATTTAGTTACAAAAGAAAAGGGGACATCATAGACATACCAAGGAAAAAAAATACAGGGGCATAAGTTGAAAATTGATTTATTTTATTTATAACTGAAGCTGTTTAAAATGTGGCAAGTTATATAGATAATTGTTTTGAAATCATGTCTCTTGACAAGTAATCAGTTTGATCCTCTCTCCACTTAGCAGCCTTATTTACCTCTGCCAGAATACAGTATGTTGCTGATTATTCCATGAGAATAGTTTTCGTCAATGCTGAGCCCTCCATTCTAATGACGTATGATGCCTCTCAGTGCTTGCATTCCATATGGTTCCTTCGAAGAGTAAAAGCAGAGGTAAAAAAATTAAGGGTGAAGTGAGCATGGTATCATAGAAAACAATAATTTGATGGCTTGCCTATTTTGTGAGTGGTTGTTGTTCTGTGTATGGTCTGTGTAGCTTACACTGCACAGTCATCTGAATATGCTGGGTTCTAAGATTTATATATTGGACAGAGGCCAGCAACTTAGTGGCCTCCTAAGGTTATAGATTATAACTCCCATAATTAATGACTATTGGCTGGATTAATGGAAATTTATGGAAGTGATACTTAGAAAATCTGAAAGGCCACTTTTAAAAAAAATCCTGTCTTAAAATGTGAAGTTATACATATGATTATTTGAATCACAGAAACAAATTTCTTATTTATCTGTAGGAGCAAAGTGCAGTCTTGAAGGTCTCTGAGCAGGCATGGACCCCACAGCATGCAGCTGCCAGCAGTTCCTTCACTGCCCATCTTAAGAATCTATCTAAGGGTGACTCGCCTATGGCTTCTCCATTCCAGAACTATTCCTCTATTTGTAGCCAAAGCAGGTCGGCATCATCCCCCAGCATCCATTCCCGTTCACCTTCCATTTCCAACATGGCAGCTTTGAGGTAGGTTGCTCACTTTTCCTGTCCTTGTACTTTCTCTTATTTCAGGATTACCATTATAGCAGGGGTCAGGCATACTGCTGAGATCTATATTTCCTTTATTTATGCCTATTTTGTAAACAATAAAACTAAGTGAGATTTCAAAATTTTTAAATTTTAGGAGTTCCTGCTGTAGTCATAAGTACTTGAGTTCTTAATTTCCCCTTCTCGGTTTTTGAGTAACCCTTAATAATTTCAGGGTCACAGTTATATTTATATATTGCCATAAATGCATATAGTATTTTATTTCATGAACAAAGGATCCATTATTCATGTCCCAGGATAATGTTGCAGGATCCAGTCTGGGTCGGCCTCTGGGACCAGAGGTTTAGTAATGTCACATTCTAGTGAGTGAGAGAGAAGAGTGAGGATGGGTTCCAACATGAGTCCAAAAGCTTGGAAAACTAAACATCTGGTTTCCCCACCATCCAGTCAGAGCTGAAGAAGCTTCTTGGATGAGAAGCAAAATGTCTTCAAAGAAAAACCAGAAAGTTCAGTTGCCTCTTGAAAAAAGCACCTTTGGGACAACTCTAGCCCCATGACCAACCCAGATTGGATCCCACAGTATTTTATTTCATTTAATTTATTGGTATATATGAATCCTTGTTCTGTAGTAGTAGTAGTTAAATGAGATGTGGTACTGGTTACCAATTTGATTGGCTTTAGGATTGGATTGGACCAATTTATTAAAGTCATGGGGATTTGGCAGTGTTCCTGCCTCTCCATTGGTTGGGAGACTAGTGCTTCCCTTGTGTAGTTGGTTGGCCAGTGTGAGAACAGACTACTAGACTAGGTGGGCAGGGTTCCAATCCAGCAGGGCATTGCTTATGTTCTTATGCTATGTTCTTAGTCTGTAGTGCTTGAAATCCTAAGATGTAAGAATTTGGGCCTGTAGTGGAAAGGGAAGTTAGCTGCTGTACATGTATTCTCATAGAGAAAATAAATATATTTCTCTGTCTTTGCAGCCGATCTCATTCTCCAGCCTTAGGGGTACATTCTTTCTCAGGGGTACAGAGATTCAACTTCTCCAGTCATGTTCAATCGCCTAGGAGGCACAGTGCCTGCCATTCTCCAAACAGTGCTTCTGAGTCATTTCTTGCCCCAGAAACTGAACTCATTGTTCCAGAGCTTTGCATAGAGCATCTATGGACAGAAGCCTTCACTACCCTGAGGTTTGGAAGAATCTATTCCATCTAAAAGAAGTCTTTACAGAATCCTGACTTCCTCAAACCAAATGATTTAACCTTCAGAAAAGAATACTTTATGTGGCCATATTTTTGCATGTAATGATAAGCCAGGCATTTGGAGGAACAACAAGCTCTGACTTGAAACTCTTGTGCAACAATGAATGCATTAAACCAGGGGTCTCCAACCCTCCTACCAGGGGTCTCTAACCTTTAAGCCTGGAGGACTTCAACTCCCAGAATTCTTTGCTGCCTGGGGAATTCTGGGAGTTGAAGTCCTGCAGGCTTAAAGTTGCCAAGGTTGGAGACCCCTGCATTAAACCACTATCTCCGTTTTCTTTGGCAAATATATTTTCTTGTATAAATGACAGGACAATATTGAGTTCATATGAGTGAACATTCACATTGTGATTTAATAAGCCAGGGTCATAGGCTTATTGTGAAGTAAAATATAGTTATTGCACTGAAACAGTAAAGAATAAAGAGCATTAATAGTGTTTTCCTCCACAACTTAGACAGTGCTATAAAGCACTATAAAGCAATATATAAAGTTAAGTGCTATTGTTAATTTGTAATTATCTGGGTGACTCTCATCAGAAGTTTCATTTTTGGAGCTAAAGTGAATACCATATGCTCTACCATTCAGTTATGCCAAACTATAATTAGCAACTCATGGCTTATAACCTATGTATAAATCATATTTCTGATTATCTTAGTCATTATCTAAATCCACAGTATGGCTACCCATTCATTCTGATTGAACTCTATGATTTCCTTCTGAGTTTATATATACAAATATATATTTAGCATTTAGAATGATAGGGCAAATACTTAAGTTTCTTACTTGAAGAAGTCTATATTATTTTTTGCTTTTAAATGTTGATAGGGAGAAGAATTGTCAAGCTTCCAAAGTATTTATTACAACTGATTTTTGTGGGCAAAAGTTTTTGTGCTATTTAGTGGAATCCCAGCTCCAATTGCGGTAAGCGTGTTTTGATATTTATTATTTTTATTTATTGTGTACATTTAAAGATACAGCTTAGTTTTCCAATTGGATAGGAAAATATTTGAATTTTTTCACATTTAATGTATTAACCGGCTCAAGGTTGACTCAGCCTTTCATCTTTCTGAGGTCAGTAAAATGAGGACACAGATTATTGGGGGCAATAAGATGACTGTGTAAACTGCTTAGAGAATGCTGTAAAGCACTATGAAGCAATTTATAAATCTAAGTGGTATTGCTAACTTGTAATTATTTGGGTGAATCTGCTCAGAAGTTTCATTTTTGGAGCTAAAGTGAATACCATATGCACTACCATTCAGTTATGCCAAACTATGCATAACTGAATGCAACTATGTTAACAGCGATGGCTTATATGAATAAATCAGATTTCTGATGAACTTAGTTATTACTTAATAACAAAACATAACCTGCCAATTCAGACATTTGCTCCAAATCAAAGGAAAGCTGGTTTTTTTGTCAAGGCTAAAGGCACTCCATCTTGCTCTAGTCTCTAGGTCAAATATTTATGTGTATTGTATTATATCATTGATAGACATTTTTTTGGTTTCTAGAAAAAGTTGCTTCTATTATATTACAGTCATTTTTATGTAAGATTGTTCTGTTCTTCCCAACTCCGCTTTTAGATGTGTAAAGTTTCAGCAGAGTAATGACAAGTCACAGTTGATCTTTGGTGCCATTACCAACATCCATGCAAAGGATGCAGCTCCAGTTGATGTAAGTATGAGTATGTGAATTACATGTAACTTGTATTAATTGACAGCATTTACCCAGATAATTGCAGATTAATGTATTCTCTTCATTTGATGGATTTACAGAACGTTGATACAATGCTGGTTCTGGAAGGCAATGGAAACTTAGTGCTCTATACTGGAGCGGTTCGAGTATGTACATTATTTTTCTTCATTAATAACTTTATGTTTTATCCATAATTTCTTTTGTAACATTTCTCTCCCTTTTTCCATCTTATGCAAGGCCTTTCTGTTCCGTTTATGTGCCCTTTCTTTTCTTTAGTATTTCCCCTATGTATAATAGCATCTCTGTTCTTCTTTCCCTTTCCCTTTCATAGTATTGTGTATGAATCTTATTTTCTTAAGATGTGTACTATTGTACTCCGTTGCCTC
>JANHZT010004481.1:72159-85109 GCA_032468215.1 Stegonotus admiraltiensis | reverse complement strand
AAGGCTATTGCTTAACGCATTGTAAGCCGCCCTGAGTCTCCGGAGAAGGGCGGCATATAAATCAAAGCAAAAAAAACGGTATATGAATGATTCCTGTTCTGTATAATTCAGCCCAAACAGGCTTTATGCATCATCCTTCCTTTTTTTCGGCTGAGCCACCAAGTATCTTTCAGTGGCTGTGCTCTTGCTTGAAGGGAGAAAGTGTGCCACCCTATCCTTACTTGCCTGGAATCTGTGAAAGGAGCAAGCTGGTAGTGTTGGTATGTATTAAACTAACAATCTAGAGAAGTTATTTGATTCATTGAATATGAATTCAAATGCTTAAGAAATGAAAAAAAAAATTCAGCTGCAAGCCACCTAGAATTTTCTGGATATGAGAAAAAGACAGATTGAAGGAAGGGAGGAAGACTGGCTGAGTTCACAGATAATTGATTTGTTAGGAACGAATTACTCAACAAACAATTGCTGTTACGCTATAGTTCTGTTTCAAATAATGGAGAAAATATATTTGTTTGTATAAGCTACTCAGATATGTCTGACAACAGCTACTCAGCATATGGTTCTAGACAGGGGCGAAATCTAAAATTTATTACTACCTGTTCTGCGGGCCTGGCTTGGTGGAGTGGGTATTGTGACTGGGTGGGCGTGGCCAACTTTTTCTTTTACTTTTAAAAGCATTTTTTCTACAACCTTAAGAGGTTGCAGAAAAAAATGCTTTTAGAAGCCTCTGACGATCAGGCAACTCAGCTGGGATCGCCAGAGGCTTTTAAAGGCAACTCGTATTTTTTTTCTACAGCCTCTTCGGCCAAAGAGGTTGCAGGAAAAAATGCTTTTAGGAGCCTCTGACGATCCCAGCTGAGCAGCGCAATCATCAGAGGCTTTTTTTTTCCTTTTAAAAGCATTTTTTCCGCCAAAGAGGTTATAGAAAAAATGCTTTTAAAAGTTAAAAAAACAGCCTCTGATGATTGCGTGGCTCAGCTGGGCATGGGTGGGGATGGACGCAGGGATTTTTGCTACCGGTTCTCCGAACCACCCACCACCATTGCTACCGGATCGGGTGATCCGGTCTGAACCGGGAGCATTTCACCCCTGGTTCTAGATGATATGCTTATGCACAGAATTATTGTGATATCAGTGAACTGTTGGAGATTTTTTAAAAAGAAAAATGTACAGGTAGGCAGGTGCCACTTATATTAGTTTATTTCTGCCAGAAAATACCTTGGGTATCACTTAATATAGAAAAGGACATATTCTCCCTCCGTCCCCTATTTAACTTTGAGGATGCTTTCTAAACAAAGATTTATTACAGTTGAACAGATTCATAATGTACCTTTAAATAGGTTTTTTTTTCTATTCTCTGAGAGAGAAATACATACTGGAAATTGGAATTTCAATATTTATTTTACTTATTTATTAAATGTTGATGTCTAATATAGAAAAAGCAAACAAAAAAGCAAACAAAAAAAGTTGTAAGTATATTTATTTGAAATAAGATTTTGAGCAGTAACGTTACATCAGGTGTAATGAAACCAAAATTCTGGAAGCATAATTTAGGTATTAGCATGGATACCCTTCCTAAATTATAGCACTATTATGTGAGCTGTGAAGTTGATGCCATGGCAACAGGATGCGACTCCCCAACAGTGTCTCCTGCCTGTGGCAATGTTGGTTTTACATACAGATTTCAAATAATACTCTTGGCACCATCAGCTGAAATGATCTGAAGGTACAGAATTAGACTCTGTCTAAGGCCTTGAATGGTTACTGCTTATAGATAATATTGGTTTTAATAAGTTAATAGTCTGAATCCAAAGAATGCTGCTTCATACATTCATGTAAATTTGCCCCTGAGCCTGGCTTATCTGGCCTTGAATATGGAAGTGCATCCTCATGTATATTTAGTAAAGATCTCCAGGTTATTTAACCTCAAATATTGGCTCATATCTTTTCCTACTAAGATGAATTTGCTGGTTCTTATGTAAGTAGACTCTAATGCAGCATTACTTTCTCCCGAGCAGAGCGTTGTACTGTATATACTTGGTGATGAAAGTGCTGTTTCAAATGAAGCCTCCAACTATTTATCCAGGATAACATCAGGTAATACAATTTTAGAGCTATACAGATGATGAAATGGATGTTTTTACTTATTACTTGTTGCATCACCCCTGCTATAAAAAGACAGGAGTGCTTGCATTTGCATTGCTTCTCCTTTTCTCTTTTAGGACAGCGAAAGCAGCAGATGGAACAGGAAGAATCTAGGTATGTTATTTGGTGGAGGAGAGAGTGTTGCCATTTGGAATTTGTTCTCATTTGTTAGCTCTCATGAATGTAGCTCTAAGGATATTTAAGGGGCTCCCTTGTGTTTTTGCACCTCTCCAGTTTCTTCTTTCACTATTTAAGTATGCTGTGCTTCTTTTCCCTGCAAGGCTGCAAAATGAAGGAGTTAGAGTGGACAGAAAGACTGAGACTCACGTATACTCTAAAGAGGGATCTTGCCCGTATTTTTTTAACAATAACAATACCACTTAGACTTATATACCGCTTTACAGTGCTTTACATCCCTCTCTGAACAGTTTACAGAGTCCGCATACTGCCCCCAACAATTTGGGTCCTCATTTTACCTACCTCGGAAGGATGGAAGGCTGAGTCAACCTTGAGCCTGGTGAGATTTGAACTGCCAATTTGCAGGCAGCTGGCAATCAGCAGAAGTAGCCTGCAGTATTGCACTCTAACCACTATGTCACCGTGGCTCTAGATTGGCTTGCAGGACTCCATTCCTGTGGGTTTTTCCCCTCCTTTTCAGGCAATATTTGATTAAAAGTGTTGGGATTCATGTTTCTGGAAATTGTGTATTCTGACTTGTTGCAGTTACAGCCCTTCTTATCAGCTATTACATAACACTAGCAAAGCTATAAAAAAATTGCCTTCTGCTCTCTTCAGCAGCCCAGATTTCATAGTTGTAAATGTCTATGGAGATTCATAGTTGTAAGTGCTTGGAAATTTTTGTAAACATTTTCTCTTCAAGCATCCTGACTTGCCTTTCCCTTATTCCCCATTTGTAAATTTCTGGGTACTTTGTTTATTCTAGAAATGTTGTTTTATGACTCCCATAATACCTGGCAAGCATACAGTAGAAATAGGGAATTGAGGTCCTTTTGAAGGGGCAACATGTTGGGAGGGGATGCAGCAGATATATCTTTGGGTATCAAAAGGATCAGTAAGTTATATTTATATTTTCTTGTTAGCAGAGGCAGTATGAGGAACAGTCCATCTGCTTCTAGTCTTGCTGAAAAACTAGTTGTCTGGATGGCAAATGTAGGTAAGGAGATCTTCTATTTTTTGTTTGTTTTGTTTTTTCAGAGGGTAAGGAGTTTGTACATCAAACCAAAGACATTTGAATAGGTTTGACATACAGTGTTAGACTTCCTAAATATATTTGGAGACTGGAAACTTCATTTTTAAGTGGCTAATATATGAAGCTAGAAACAGGCAGTAAATTTAGTGAACCAGTGGCAATCTGAATGGTGGCCTGCTGCTTGAAAACTACCCCATTGTTGTCATAGGCCAAAACAGATTTTATAGTTTAGTTATTGCAAATCGGTACAAGAAAATAGTGGGATAAAAGAAATACGCATATCCAGCTTAAGAATAGTCTTTGCAGTTCTGTTCTGTTGGAAATTTTCTCTCTTTGTTCCTGCGGCCTTAAATGGACTTACAGAATATTCTGTAAATATGGACTTCTAGAATGTGAAATGATTCTCATTCTCTCTCTAAAAAGGATTCACTTTAAGAGACCTGGAGACTTTGCCTTTTGGAGTTGCTCTTCCTATCAGAGACGCAATTTATCACTGTCGACAGCAGCCTGCCTCTGATTGGCCAGAAGCAGTCTGCCTTCTCATTGGCCGTCAAGATCTTTCCAAACAGGCTCGTGAGGGAAACCTTCCAAAATGTAAAGCAGTAAGTAATTGAATTTCAAAAAAAAGCAAAACTGAGAAAATCATTTTCAAGTATTGCTTTCTATAATTTGATGTAGATAGATGTAGATTAGTGGGGTTTTTGTCATTTAAATAAAAGTTGCATTTTCCCGCAAAGAAGGTCAAACAAATATTTGAATATGCATCCTTGTAGTCAAAGATTGAGTCAAAGTACATATCTGTAGAGAGTAAAATAACCTTGATGGAGTAATGCAGGAGCTATTGCCTAGGCAAAAAGGACTGTAGCTATTTTTTAAGTTGAGAACAATCAGATAATATTAGGAAGCAACTGACAGATGTCTCCCTAATTCACTGAAGAATAAGAATGAGGAAGTACATCATGATCAGATTTGCAAGTTTCTATTATAATAGCTCATCTCAGTAAAAGTAGATGTAAGCTTTCTTGTACAATTGATTTCTTGGTCAGGTCCATCTAGTGGGGATGACACTATCTTTTTTCCCCCACAGTCTGACCCGCAAATGTTGTCATCCGATTTGCCTGCCACCGTGGAGTCAGAGGAGGAAGATGATGGACTGAATGATATGAACCAGGAAGTGATGTCACTGATATGGAGCGAAGACCTGAGAGTGCAAGAGGTGCGCAGGCTTCTACAAAGTGCCCATCCAGTTCGTGTCAATGTAGTTCAGATGCCAGAAGTCAGTGACCATGAATATATTGAAGAAAAAGAAAACCGGTAATTTTTTTTTTTGCCTCTTAAAGTTTCTATACTTTATACACAAAGTACAAAGAACTGTACTTTGTTGCATTGCAGAACATTATACTGGGAAGTACTGGTTCTTATACTTTTGCTGGAGTAAATTATCATCCTATCCAAGACACTGCATGTGCGCCTCCACTATGGAAGTTAACAGCCCTTGCAGTGTTAAGTAATTTATTTATTTTTATTATTATCAAATTTATATACCGCCCTTCTCCCGAAGGACTCAGGGCGGTGCACAGCCAAGAATAAAAAAACATAATTTGGCCCCAGTAAGTTAAAAACTTTGACAAACCCATTAAAACCAATTCTTCCCACTCCCTTGGCTAGTTAGACAATAGAGTCCGCTGATTGGCAGAAAATAGATTTCTGTTTTGCAGCTGCCATTAATAGAAGGAATCCAAGCAATCTGATCCTCTCAGTCACTGACTGGCAATTAACATTTTCTCCCTGTTACCAAAACAGAAACAGTGACATGCAATGAGAGCAGAATAATAGGGCTATACTTAGAAACTCAGGTTCTCTGGGGTTTTTTTATGGCTTATATCCTTGCAGGGAATTGGAAAATGGGATGAAAGAGATGGATGGTGGCTAAACCACTTCCACTAGTACTCACAATAGCACCATCCTCAGTTGGTTTTCTCTTACTGGCTTTTGCATGTGGTGGTGGTGGTCATACTGAGGAACAGAAGACAGAGGGAGAAGGAACAGATAGCTTCCCAAGTCCTGGGAGGAGTGAAAATGGGTGTTTCTCCCCATATTGATGTACTACTGCCTCTGCATGGGATAGATTTTAATCCCAGGGAGATTTGGTCTATTAGATCATGTCAACCACTGCCAGAGTTTGTCTGAGGAAGGAAATGCGGTCACAACACCTTTTAAGGTCTGAAGATAAAGAGTACACTGAAGTGACATTAGTAGTGTTCACACAGCACAGTGAATCCCAAATTAACCTGTTTAAGCCTAGCATGTTGTGCGAATCTGGCATAATGTAACGGAGCATAATATAAACATTATGCTAAATACAGTCGATTAAAACTCCACTAGCTTTGTTGTCATTTGATGTTTTTAAAATATTTGACAAAGTAAAAAAACAATTCTTTTAAAAAAATGGTTTGGAAAATGGGATTTTGAAATAAGTCTCTCAGTGGTAGTCACTACTAAAAGCAGCAGTTGGTATCAGTGAATAGAATCTGGAATATTTTCAGATATATAGAGATAACTAACAAAAATGCCACTGAGCTTTTAGCAAATATTTGGAGAGTTATTCAAGGCCTTAATGTAAAAATGAAGCATGAAATTAATATTTCCAGACTATATGTTTATTTCAGTGGTGGGTTTCAAATTTTTTTACTACCGGTTCTGTGGGCATGGATTGGTGGGCGTGGCATGGTGAGCATGGCAGAGGAAGGTTATTGCAAAATCCCCATTTCCTCCCAATCAGCTGGGACTTGGGAGGCAGAGAATAGATGGTGGCGGGGCCAGTCAGAGGTGGTATTTACTGGTTCTCCGAACTACTCAAAATTTCTGCTACCAGCTCTCCGAACTACTCAAAATTTCCACTACCAGTTCTCCAGAACTAGTTAGAACCTGCTGAAACTCACCTCTGGTTTATTTTTTCATGAAGCTTAGTAGTGATGCACCTCAATTACAATTTGAATAACCTTATTTTGGTTATGCTTGACAGAGTCAAGCACTGACTCCATCAGTGCTACACCGATGAATTAGGCATCCAATTCATCAGCGTAGCTTTACACAGATCATGCTCCATTTGCAGGAGAGAAGAGAAAGGAGGTGATTCACTCAGCTGTACTTGCGGCCCAATTAAAACTTGAGAGGGGAGATGGTTATGGAGAAGCAATCTAAGCAGTATTTAAAGATTTTGAACGGTAGTTGTTATAGGAAGCTTACAGAATTGTATTGAGCTGCTAAGATAGCATGAGAAGCCACTGTCTGCTATGAGGCAAGACCATTGATCATGCAGAAAAGACCCATGGAATGGACACCTTCTGTTAGAGCCAGACTTTTGTGTAGTATTAGAGGGCAGAATTCGCACTGTGGCAATCTTCATCTTACTCAGGGAGAAGTTTGCCTTCAGTTTTACTTGTTACAGTTTCTGCGGTACACTTTAGACTTGTAGATTTATTTGTCTCTTGATTATTGCTATACCAAGCGTTGAATGAATGAATGAATTCATGCATGCATTCATTCATTCATTCAACCACCCACATTATGTTGAATTCTTGGTGGCTCTTTTTTATTAGGATATTTTCACTGCAGAAGTGCCCATTTTTGAGGAAATTAAATCATTCTGTAATAGAAATCTCTGAGCATGAAATGGCTATTTGCAAAACGTTGAGACTCCAACATATATACATTTCTTGCACATATGTCAGGTGGGCGTACAACTTCTTCCCTACTTCTTAATGTAGTCACTGATAAATAGGAAGGGGGAGGGTTAGGTACACAGCCATTTTCAAGATACCTTTCAATAAATCTGATTAATGAAACTGTGAGAATGAAATTCACAGAGTCCCATTAAGAATCTTATGTGAGCAGCTGGGAAAAGTATCTTAGCTATTCATATTCATGCATCAGCATCACTTAGTTTTAAAGTCTTTCTCTTAAGTGACTGATGCAGTTGTAAAGCTATCTATTATAGGCTGTTTCTTATTGTTTTATAATTGTACTATACTCTCTTTTTATTCATTCATATTTATTGGATTTAATTTAAGAAATATATATGCTGCTTTTCCCATTTATAAAACAACTTGCCCAAAGCAGCTCACAAAATAGAGATTTTTAAATGGAAGAACTTTAGTCCATATATAAGTTGTGTAACATATTTATTGAAAGCCAGTTTGGGGTAAATGATTAAGGTACCTGGATAGAAACTATGACTAGCCTCAGTCCTGCCCTAGGCATGAAGCCACCTGAGTGACCTTGGGCCAGTTACTCTCTTTCTCACACCCCAGGAAGCAGGCAATGGCTAACTACTTCTAAAATTCCCTTCCCAAGAAAACTGCAGGGACTCATCAAAGAAGTTGCTAGGAGTCAACATTAACTTAAGAGCACAACCTCCCTCCCCCACCCCGGCACCATATTTATTAATATCAGCAGTTGGCCATTAAAACGTTTCCATTTATTTTAAATATTGTTGCTTACACCCTCTCTTCTGTTACAGGCTTCTGCAGTTGTGTCAAAGAACTATGGCTCTCCCTTTGGGAAGGGGGATGTTTACTTTGTTTTCTTATCACCCAGTTCCAACGGAGCCGTTGCCTATTCCCAAATTGAACCTGACAGGTATATTCAGCAGAATGATGCATGCTTTGAAGTGTACTTGGGTGAAGACGTGAAATTACTTATGCTAAAATTGTGTTTTATCAACAATATTTTACCATCCTAGCTGGGGAATGATGATAATTGTAGTGTGATCCCTAAAACAGGCATTTTCCTATATTCCAGCTTTACCTACTTGGTACCTACCTACCTTTCTCCAACTTGCCTCCACCTCCAGCCCTATATTTAGTGCAGCCACTGGCTATCGCAAATTTGTCCATCCCAAGCCTTCAATACATTCGTGGAAAGGGGCATTTAGGAATCAGGATCTTTAGATGTTAAACTGATGAATGCACTGTGAGGGAGAGAGCCAGCCAAGACAGCTACTACAACCACCACATCAATTGCTACAACAATTTTGTTTATGCATCCACTTGTTTTTGGGACCTGAGAGGTGTTACAGAATTGGGTAGAATCATGTCCTATAGAATTGGGAGGTTCTCCCATGTATATCCACACTGTATCTTGTGACGCATGGAGTACTCCTTATGCTGCCTCTTCCTGAACTGTGCATGTGTAGAATGGGGGAAAAAAACCTGTATCCAAACCTGTTCTGCTATTCAGAGTTAATCTAACAGTCCTTCATTCTCCTACCTTGCACTTATAATATTCCTTTTTTCAAACAGTCCCAAGTGATTTCCCTTTTTATTTCTCCTTTGTACTAAATAATCTTTGGATTATTTTCTTTGTTTTGGAGTGCATTTTTTGAAGCACCGAAACTCCTTGTATTCAACAGAATTTCTCAAAGTAATTTGTAAAGGGCTGCTGTCAGTGCTTTGGAAGCCCTATTGCACTCAAAAAAAACAGAATAAGAAAACTTGTCTTTCTTGTTGTTTAAAACTTCATTATTATTATTTTTTTAAATCCACCTATGTAGGCCGGGCTCCCCCTAGGAATACCACAGTGGATCTCAACAGTGGGAACATCGATGTGCCTCCTAATATGGCTTGCTGGGCAAACTTTCACAATGGTGTGGCTGCTGGGTTGAAGATTGCTCCCGCTTCCCAAATAGACTCTGCATGGATTGTCTACAACAAGCCCAAAAATGCTGAACTTGCCAATGAATATGCGGGCTTTCTCATGGCTCTGGGTTTGAATGGCCATCTCACAAAGCTTGCAACACTCAATATCCATGACTACTTAACAAAGGTGAGGCCATAATTGAAAAGTAAGAGGTAGACAATGTTTTCTTTGGGCCAATATATATGTTCTCTTCTTTATATTGGGAGAGATAGGATTATCACATTAAAAGCTGCTTCACAAGTTGAACAGGCCCACTGATTAACTGAGTAATGAATTTCCTAACCATTTAATTCACTGTAGTGATTGGCACGGATGTTGCATTAATCATACAATTTTAATTATATTATTAATTGTAACGCCGAATCTGTACTGTGGGTAGTTTTCTTGTATTGACAGTAACACGATGGTTTCTAATGCAAGCTTTACAAATATATTATACTGAACATTAACGCTTTTATGAATTCTTACAGAATTTTCTGTATTTTGCAATTTTGACAGCAGTTTTTATATTTGTGGCAGATTTCATAGTAAGCTATTAATATATAATTAATATATTAATATAAATTGCAGTGCAGTTTAAGAACCCCATCACTAACCCATAAAATAAGCTCTTGGGTTGTTTCCAGTTGTAGCTTGTAGTAGTAAAAGTACTTCACTTTAGGCAAGATATGGTATCTGATTTTTGTGGCTCCCCTCCTTTCCATTGTGGTCTTTCCCCATCAGCAATCTCTCCAGCAAAAAGAACTGCAATTCTTTGGTGGAGATTATTTTGCCTTACATGAGCATGTTTCCCATCAGCCAGAGAGTCCCCATTGCTGCCAAGGATATATAAATGTTTAAAAGTTAAGAACAATCATTTTACAGTGAGTTTTAATTTTGAGCGTATGATGCACAGTATGTGCATCATACCTCATTTAGTAACCTTATTTAGTAACCCCAATTGGGACTGGGAAGTTAGTTGTTAAGCAAAGCAGTCACTGAGTAAATCCATGACTATGCTTTTGATCTTATTTCAGCTTTGCTTTATTGACCTGCAAAGGCTGTAAATGTAAATGGTTGTAAACGAGGACTGCCTGTATTGCCTTGGATTCATTCATGCTTCTGATCAAGGTGTTTTTACCCTCATAATGGCAGGGTCATGAGATGATGAGCATTGGGCTGTTGCTAGGTGTTTCTGCTGCCAAGTTGGGTACAATGGATATGTCTATCACTCGGCTGCTCAGCATCCACATACCGGCTCTTTTGCCTCCGACTTCCACTGAGCTGGATGTTCCTCATAATGTGCAAGTGGCGGCTGTGATAGGAATAGGCTTGGTGTACCAAGGGACAGCTCATAGGCACACTGCTGAAGTTCTCTTGTCAGAAATAGGTAAGGAGGAAGCTGGTTGGGATTAGATCTGTATTCTACACATGGTCTGAATGATTTCCATGCTGCTGTCTTACAAAGTAAAGGTGACCAATTATGCTAAGACAAGGGAAACTCTTAAAGTGGCTGAGGTGAATGCTTCACTTAATTATCAATCAATCAAATATATGTAGCTGCCCATCTCATGAGAAGTGACTGAAGAACGTGCAACGATCCAATAAAAAACATACCTAAAGACAAGCATTAAAAGTATAAAAAGTCAACATTAAAAATAGAAGTTAATTAAAAGTGTACAAACCCCAGGCGGTGAAAGAATGAATATATTATCCACCTCTATAGTGGAGCCAAACATATCTCAGGTTCCATGGGACCCCCAAGTCTGCTGAAATAATCAGCTCTTGAGGAGCTTCTGGAATATCAAGAGGAATAAAGCTAACCTAATGTGTTTCCCCTAAAACAGGACCCACCCCAAAAAGAAGCCCTATCATGTTTTTGAATGCATGCACTCAAATAAAGCCTTACCCCCAAAATTAGTCCTAATTAAGACCCCGCCCACTCCAGGGTGCAGGGGGTGGGACGAGGTAAAAATTAAGCTAAGGTGGGGTTGGGGTGTGTGTGGAGCTGCCCTACTTACTAGGCCTCGCACACCCCAACACCTGCCTTGCCTTCTTCTGTGGCCCCCGTTTCTGTGGTCACCTTCTTCTGCGGCCGCTTACTGCCGCTCGCACGCCTTGCCCCTGGCCTCCGTTTTGCCATCAGAGCCATCCGGAAAGCCCTCTGCAACCAAGAAACGAGGTCCAGATTGATGCATGTGTCTCCCCCAGCCTTTGTTTTGCCATTAGAGCCTTTCAGAAAGCCCTCTGTAGCAGATAAAAGAGCTCTGGATCGAGCTTGAGCTCTATTATCAGCTGCAGAGGTCTTTCCAGAAGGCTCTGAGGGCAAAGTGAAGGCCGGGGGCCATGCGTGCATCAATCCGGACCCTGTTTCTTGGTTGGAGAGGGTTTTCCAGAAGGCTTCTGATGGCGAAATGGGGGCCGGGGGGCACTGCATGCGTCAATCCAGAGCCTATTTCTCAGCTGCAGAGGGCTTTTCGGAAGGCTCTGATGGCAAAATGGAGGCTGGGGGCAACGCATGTGAGCGGCGGCAAGTGGGCTGACAGCAGATTCCTGCTGGAAGGGCCTGTCAGTGCCACCGTGGCATGGTGAGTCAATAATTAGACGCACCTGAAAAGAAGTCCTAGTCGTTTTTTCAGGGGTCAAAAGAAAATAAGACTGGGTCTTCTTTTCGGGGGAAACACGGTAATTTTGGTGGTGGTGGTGGGAGATGTTCCATGAGGTGGGCACCATGGCAGCAAAAGCACACCTCCTGGGACCTACCAAATATAAGTCCCTTGCTCCATCCTAGCAGCTTTTTCTATTTCCACTGTTTTTCTTTCCTCTTCGTTAGTTCTTGGTAGTTTTCTTTACTTGTTCTTAATTTATTTGTAATCATTGTTTCTTGTTCTTAATTTGGTGCAAAGTACTTTGCATAACCCTCCCACCCCCCAAGATTTCCCATTTTACCAGGATTTTGAAAGAGGTTGGATAGATCCAGTTATCTTACAAAATGAGTTGAAATGTGAAAAATGGTCTGAACATCCGAGGACCATCAGTTGTGTCTAAGCTTTTTAGTGGTAAAAATAGTTCAGATATATTGAATAAAAATGGAATGTTAGCTTGCTCCTTTTAAAAGTTGATTAATAGTTGGATTTATGTATATACTTACCCAGGGCGTCCCCCAGGTCCTGAAATGGAATATTGCACCGACAGAGAGTCCTATTCACTGGCTGCTGGCTTAGCTTTGGGCATGGTTTGTCTTGGGGTAAGTGTGCTTTTTTCCCCTCTCAGTTTTTATGTCATGTCAAATTGTTTGCTGTAGTTTCCTTCAGAAACTACAAATGTCAATTTGCTGAACAAGTTGTATATTTTAGTTTCCCTGCAAATACAGGAATTGAATTGGATCATATTTTCTTTGAGTACAGGAAGTAAATAAAATGCTTAGCATTGTTGGTTTCTTCCTCAGCATGGCAGCAATTTGATAGGCATGTGTGACCTGAATGTGCCGGAGCAGCTTTATCAATATATGGTTGGTGGCCACCGGCGTTTTCAAGCTGGAATGCACCGTGAAAAACACAAATCTCCAAGTTATCAAATTAAGGTAATGTTTTTATTTTTTCAACATTGTCTAAGATATTAGATATTACCTAAGTGATAATCTACATCACCTGACACCAACACGACAGATGATGAAGTATGGGCAACAGAATTTTTGTGTGCAATTCTGCTATTTGTATCCTTCACCTTTTTGTTAGTTAGAGCCTTTGGAAGGCAGGGCAGAGGATTTTGGATGGTATCTGTATGACAAAATCGCTCAGATCCGAGAGGACTTGGACTCTGACTGGGTAGTTCCGGGCGGGGTGACGGGGACTAGTCTTGTGAATGTTATCTGGGAGGAGTTTGACTCTGTGACCCCTGATGATGTGGACAGGAT
>JANHZT010004481.1:6025-17842 GCA_032468215.1 Stegonotus admiraltiensis | reverse complement strand
GAGCCCCATGTAGAGAGCGTTACAGTAGTCCAGGCAGGAAATGACAAGGGCCTGAGTGACTGTGCGTAAGGTGTCCCGATCCAGATAGGGCCGCAACTGGCGGATCAGGCGTACCTGATTAAAGGCCCCCCTGGCCACAGCCGTCACGTGGTCTTCCAAGGACAGCCGCGCATCCAGGAGGACACCCAGATTGCGAGCCCCGTCCGTGGGGGCCAGTGATTCACCCCCAATAGTCAGCGATGGTCGAAGTTGACTATATCAGGAGGCCGGAAGTCACAGCCACTCGGTCTTGGAGGGGTTGAGTTTCAGTCTGTTCTTCCCCATCCAGATCCATACAGCTTCCAGGCACTGAGACATCACGGCAAGAGCATCGTTGGGGTGGTCTGGGGTGGAGATGTACAGGTGAGTGTCATCAGCGTACTGATAATAGCTCACCCCGAAACCACGGATGATCTCACCCAGCGGCTTCACATAAATGTTGAACAAGAGGGGTGAGAGGACCGACCCTTGTGGCACCCCACATATGAGGCGACACAAACTGCGACGGGTCGCACCTTGATCCATGCCCCATCCTTTTATAAGGTTGTAAAGGTACCCCATGTACCCTAGAGGTGCTTATCTCACTTTCTGCCCCCTCTGGTCATTTTCCTTCTGTAACAGCCCAGGAAGGTATGTGACTCTCAAATTTTAAACCTGATGCAAATCCCCAAATCATCATGCTTCCCTATTAATTATAACTAGAAAATACAGCAAAGCTTTCTGCTCTGTATATATGTGACAGAAAATGTTTCTTTAATCAATTTTTATCTAATTTGCCATTAAAATTATTATAAAATTCAGCTATATTAGCAATAATTGTAGCCTTTCATAGTGGCATGTGCCAAATGGAAGATAAAATATGATTTTAATTGTCATTAGAGAGTTGCAAATATAATTTTGCTCAAAGATTTGGAAAAATATTCAGACATAATTGTCTCCTTTGAGGGGATAAATCCTGTCAAATTTCAGGTAAGTGGCTAAGTGGCAAAATAATAACAAAAGCACACTGCTTGGAGCTACGTGTATGCTGCACTGATACTTTACAATATCCTTGGTTCTTAGGGAGAACTCAATCCAAATGAAAGCAATAATACCAGCTAAAGAATTGACAGCTGTGATTTTACATTACTGCATTGCACAATAAAGTTTTTTAAAAAATAAGTTGTACTTAACACTACACCGTGGTACTGTTTATTGTTAATTCACTAAAGACTTTGTATCCATGTATACATATGGTTCTGCCTTTTGGCTAATGAGCTAATCTCTATGTGTCCCTTGCAACAATTTGAGTTTGAGAACCCATTCTACTGAAAATAAATAGTATAAAAATGGATGCTGTTGGCATTGTATGCCATTTAGTATATCTCACAGCTGCTTAAGCAATAAAACATTTTCTTCTACATAATTTTCTATTGAATCCCTAGTGCCAAAAGGAAAGCACTTCTCCGATAACATATTTAATTTTGTAATGAAGCTGGTAAAAAAGCTCTCAAACTTGTTGTGCTTCAGTGATTAAGCATGTCTTGCATGCTTGAAAAGTTCCTAAATATTTGCGATGACCTTAAATGCTATTTCCCATCTCATTGCATTAAGATATTAAATCTGTTTCACAAAAGTACAACAAAGCAGTCGGAGCAGATATATCTGGAACTAGAGAAGATTAGCTAGCAAACAGTATGTTAATGGATCAGTTAATTAACTGTATGTCCTGTTTCTGCATGCAATTATATCTGAAGATGCTAATTTTAATTAGTTGGTTCGGTGCGAGGAGTCTTTGATCCACAGACCAAGTCCTGCCATAATGAAACTGTATGTGGTTCTGTTAGAATGCTTTATTAAACTCCTGATTATACCTGAGAACAAAGATAATTCATGATTTTTTAATACCACGAAGGAACATTTCAGAAGTCAGAGCAAAATTTGTTCATAGGTTTTGGTATATTGCAACTGATGATGAAGTTCAAACTTGAGGCATAAGAGGTTTATCCAAATATCCTGTTGCATATAAAGAAAAATTCCCAATTGGTCACCTAATACTAAAGGCAGTCATTGTGTTTTATCCTTTAGAGCAGAGGTGTCAAACATGCGTCGTCACGGTGTTGTCACATGACATATCACGACTTTTTCCCCCTTTGCTAAACTGGACATGGGCGTGGCCAGCGTGTAATGCATTCTGCCTGTGGGCTGCGAGTTTGACAGCCCTGCTTTAGAGAGACAAAAATTGAGCTTCATATAGCAATGAACTTTCATTTAAAAAAACGATAAAAAACTTGTGGCATAAAGAAATAAGGATTGATTAATTTTGACATCAGCTGCAAGTTCCAGCAACTAGACAATCGTAGTCTGCAATATTTTGCAAAATATGAATTACTCATTCCATAGGGTAAAGTTTTCTGTGAAGGTATTTTTTTAGCATGGTTAGAACAATGTGGCAAGTTCGAAACATTTTATGGAAAATAAGAAAAACACATTTTACAGCCAGAGGGTATACCCAACAGATAAGTAGTAGAAATGATATCTATGTGATAATGTCTTCCAGGGTCATTTTTTTTCAAGAAATAGAATGGTACTGAATGATAATCACTCACTGATTTACAAAGCAAAATCTGCTACTAATAGAAATGTGCTGGCAGAGTTGGGTGGGCTGGTCACTGAGAAGTTTTACATCAGAACCAGTTAAGATTTCACTTAAAATTGGAAATATATCTTTGCTTGGGTTAGGAGGAGCCTGTTCATACAGTACCAAACATTCTTTCAGCCCAATTACTAATTTCATTTAGAAAAAATGCTTCAGGTATGTTGAGAGAAAGAGCAGCAAAAGAAAAAACTTTTAAAGATGTTCAGATAATTTGGGGTCAGAAGGAAAGAGGTAAGCAAAGATCATAGGATGTGTGTATGTTACATTTATTTTTTATACTTTAAAGATTCTGCAAGCTTCATTGTGAAGTTTTTAAAAAAACCCACCAGCCATGTTTTTTGCTACCAAATCTTTTTGAAGTTGGGAAAGGGGACAGGCTGGGTCATTCACTCACTTTACACTAGGATCTGCAGAAACTTGAAATTGGCAAGGTAATTTTTCATTGCTTTTGAAAGTCTGCAAAAAAGAAGCCAACCTCTCTCCTCCCTTGAGTTCTTTGTGTCTGTTGGAGGATTTCAAAGAAGGAAGAGTGAGCACAGATAATGGCTACTTATCAAGGCCAACCAAAATTCTTGGAGCTTGACTTTGAGAGCAGTCAGAGGATGCACATACTGCCTGTCTACCCACAAATGCAATAATTATGCATTACAGGAAAGTTTGAGCAATAGCAGGTTTGGCAAGTTACTTTCCAAGAAGAAGCAGTTAACTATAAGAGTAGGGTAATTCCTTAGGTGTCCAGATTTTTCTGTTCATCAACAATCTTGTAATGCAGTTTTCAACATTACTCTTTAAACATCCCAGAATCAAAGTATTTTTAAAAAATATTTAATAAACAAAATACAAATCTCAACAAAAAATACTGTCATAAAATTACATATAATGAAAAGCATAGAAAAATAAAAATGGTCAAGCAACTTCCCATGTATTCCTTGTAAGTATTGCAAAAATGACTTTAATTGTATTGTGTAATCTAACAAATTCAGTTTTAAATACACACCACTGTCCATAAATATCTGAAGTAGTTTTGGATCAGGATTTGGAATACCTGACCTCTCCTGTTCAAATGCAGGTAGTCCTTGACTTATGACCATAATTGAGCCCAAAATTTCTTTTGCTAACTAAGAGATTTGTTAAGTGGGTTTTGCCCTATTTTACGACCTTCATTGCCACATTTGTTAAGTGAATCACTGCAGTTAAGTTAGTGACACGGTTGTTAAGTGAATCTGGCTTCCCTATTGACTTTGCTTGTCAGAAGGTTGCAAAAGGTGATCACCTGGCCCTGGGATATTGCAACCCTCATAAATATGAGTCATTTGCCAAGTGTCCAAATTTTGATCTTGTGACCATGGGAATGCTGAAATGATCGTAAGTATGAAAATCACTCATAAGTCACTTTTTTTCAGTGTCTTTGTAACTTTGAACAGTCACTGAATGTTGTAAGTCAAATATTACCTATATAACAATAAATGTATTACATGGTTTGGTCCAATTTATTACAATCATGGAACATACCTATTTAAAGTCTACTATGGTTCATGACATGAAATCATAATGTCAACATGAAAATGTTCACAATCATTTGTTGAAGCAACCCATCTACTGTGTTTCCCCGAAAATAAGACCCTGTCTTATATTTTTTTGAACCCCAAAATAAGCACTTGGCCTTATTTTCAGGAAGATCTTATTATTTTGGGGTGCGTGGAGCAAGATGGGGCTCCTCTTGCTGTCTTACCTGATTTCCAGCTCTGCGTTTAAATATTTTCAGGGAGGGATTATTTTTGGGGGGAGGCTTATTTTAGCACAGGCACTCAAAAACCCATTTGGGTTTATTATAAGGGGATGTCTTATTTTGGGGGAAACAGGGTAGTTTCAACATAGCTTACATGTTCCCTGTACAAAAGTACATACAACAGCCTTTCTATTACAGTTAGCTAACAGTTTCAGATTTTGTTGACTTGATTACCCCCTCCCCAAATTGCTAATCTGTGTAGCTTCTTAATCTGTAAGTACATTACTATAGATAATGGGTGAATCTTCCTCTGTATTTTTCTGAATAGTGACATTGCCAGTAATGTTTATAGAGTGTTATTTCAAGTCAGCTAAAAACCTAGTAGTGAAAAGCATTCCCAGAGAATGAGGCAGCAACCTTCATTGTTTTGGTATGTGTCCGGAAAAGAACGACCACTGTTTTTAAAATTTGAAGTTGTTAACTAACTGCACCTGAATGGACCTCTTGACTTTTCAGGTGTATGGTGACTACGCAGGAGGTCTAGACACAGACGTGCAAAGTATAAATTAGCAGCAGCATTGTGGAATCAAGTATGAATAGTTTTTTGCAACAATAACCTGAAGAGCATTCACTCTAGGTGACAACCTGCATTTTTCATTTACCCCCAGAAGAGCTTTGGTTTGTCTCCAGCCATCCACCAAGAACCATAGTAAATAGTTTGTAGCAGAAGTCAATAATTCAAGCTGATTGGCAGGGTAACCTTAGCCAAGTATATTGTTTACGGCTTTTGGAACAAGGCAGGAAATCTGGAAGGGGCAAGTAATGGGGTTAGTTTTGTCTGTTTTCTTTTCCTTGTCTATATGCCGTGGACCAAACATTATAGAAGAAACATGGTAACTCTTAAGTTAGTTGTGTATTGAGGAAGTAATCGGGGAAAATCTTCCTGTTGAAAAGATCATATTGCTCATTAAATTCAAAAAGCCTTCCTTAGACCTCCCCATCTTTATTTTAGCAGAGAGGTTCTCGTAAGTGTATCCTAATCCCTTAAGAAATGAAGTCTCTGGGTTGCAAGTCTTAGGCCAGGAGGGCACAGATAGTTCATATTGATATTGATTTTTGCATTGGGTTCTTTTGTCCTTTTCCTCCACTGGCCTCTCTAATTGGCTGCCAGGGTCCCTTTGGAGATTGCTAATAGTGTGAAAGTGCATCTTCCCAAGATCTCACATTCAGCAGGAACTGAAAAGACAAAAGAAAAGAGAGAGAAAGAGGGGGGGAAAAATGACCAGGAGACAAAAGATCACTTTCTGAAATACACTCATGTTATTAGCTACTCGATTTCCCTTTCCAGATGTTGGAATAATTCCTGGATTTTCTTACATTTCCACAGGGCATCAATGTTTGCAAGTGTGATTATTAAATTCCTTATTTTAATTGTAGAGCAACACAGTGATTTAAAAAAAAACGCTCATTAGCTTGTGTCGCACATTGAAAATTTGGAGTTGTAGAGTTTGTTAACAATGATCATGAATTTTCCGTGCAAATTTGTATTTGATGTACATCAGATCAAATATCAGCTTTGTACTGGTAAAGTATGTTTTAGGATTTTCTTCAATTGCATTGGTGCTGTGAAAAGCAAGTTATACTGATTTCTCCCCTCATAACTTGCCACCCTATGGTAAAGAAAGATGAGAAAAATCAAGAAAAAATATGTCAATTTAAGCAGCTGCTGCTTGCTAAATTTCCTGTTTTGTCCTTTTCTTTAAAAATATATTTTACTGTTCCATTCTGGACCTGTTGAAGGTAACTTTCAAAGTCTCATTAAAAATATAGTGATATGTATTAAATAAAACAAAGAAAAGTATTTAAAGTAAGCAACTAAAATCCTGATTTTAGATGGTTTTTACATATAATACTGTACATGTAATGTTAGAAATACCCTAGAAGGTAATTCTAACATTACATGTACAGTAGTTTACACTAACTTTTGTAGTGATTGAGAGGGCTTGTGGAGGGAGGAGCAGTGAGAAAAGAAACAGTTCAAAAAGAAGGGTTTTGAAGACATATCTCATGAAGACAAACCAGTCGAGGAAGCATTTTGGAAGTTAATAATTCCCAACTTAACAGCAACATTGGTGAATGTGCAAAATATTTATAAGTTTCCTAAGCTCTAAAGGTATTTCAGAAAGCTGAGAATACCAAAGGATCCACTTGAAAGTAAAGATGGAAAGCATGGAGATAAACAAATATTTTGTCTTTCAAGTATATTGTACTTCAGAGACTCCCTAAAAACATTTTAAGCAACACATGACAGCTTGAGATAAGACATTTTTTAAGATCCAAGGCTAGAAAATGGGAGACTGTGAGTTCTAGTACCATCTTAGCCATGAAAGCCAGCTGGGTGACCTTGGGCCAGTCACACACTCTTAGCTCAACTCACCACCAGAGTTGTTGTTATGGAGAAAATAGGAGGATGTGTTGGATATAGAATAGAATAGAATAGAATTCTTTATTGGCCAAGTGTGATTGGACACACACAGAATTTGTCTTGGTGCATACGCTCTCAGTGTACATAAAAGAAAAGATACGTTCATCAAGAATCATAAGGTACAACACTTAATATGTCCGCCATCTTGACTTATTTGTAAAAATAATACAGATGGAATATGAATAAATAAATAAAGGGCAAGGATGATTATGAACAAAATTACTTCATGATTATGAAGAAAGTGAGCTCTTCTGGAATCCGAAACAAAAAAGTGATTGTATTGGATACAGGAAGTAAAAGCCAATGTGGAATGATCCTGACGTAAGATATCTGGTACACAACTGAAGAATATCCAGGATGTAGTAACTAATGACTAGGCTGTAGTAGCTAAGGAAGGAGATGATGCTTCTGTGAATCACAGTTAAAGCTGCAGACCGGGAGAGAAAATATCTTTGCAGTTGGAAAGATATAGGGAAAAAATGGGGAGATGCAAGAAAAGAAATGTATAAAGAAACATTGTTTGAGGCAGCATTATTTGACCATTATTTCCTAAGCATGAGATGGTAACTACAAGAGTTTGTTAATTATGTATTTCATAAAGGAACACATTCAAGAAGTGGAAAACTTTAGCAGGAATGGGGAAAACCTAAATGTTACACAGGCTAATTGTGTATTTTGCCCAAGACTTTGTGCTTCCCTTCTGTCAGCAACTCATCTCATTTTCCCGATTTCCAGGCTTCAACAGCTGCCCCTTCTTTGTTGCAAATTCTGAGACTGATACAACTCATGTCTAGATTATCCCCATCCTCACTCCCCAAAAAAAGAAAACCTGCTGTATTATACTGCTTTCGTGAAGCTGTTTTCTAGTTCACAGCTCTTGGGGGGAGGGGAAGGTTTTTTTAAGTCCAACAAAAAAATGCCTGACCAGATTGAAGAGTAGTAGTTGTTGTTTTACAGTAAACTTGGAGTTCAAGGGATCATGTCTAACTTTAACTTCTCAAAAACCTACCATGTTTTCCCGAAAATAAGACCCTGTCTTATATTTTTCTGAACCCCGAAATAAGTGCTTAGCCTTATTTTTGGGGAGGTCTTATTATTTTGGGGTGCGTGGAACAAGATGGGGCTTCTCTTGCCATCTTACCTGATTTCCAGCTCTGCGTTGAAATATTTTCGGGGAGGGTTTATTTTCGGGGGAGGCTTATTTTAGCGCATGCACTCCAAAGCCCAATTGGGCTTATTATCAGGGAATGTCTTATTTTCGGGGAAACAGGGTAGCATGCCTACTTCAACGTTAGGTTCTTTTTTAAACAACCTTCATGTTTTCCCCAGTGCTTTCTAGACCAACTATAATTTGGATGATACCTGTCAGCTGTCTCAAATGTTTTAGAAGGATTTTTTAAATAAGAAGACAACAAACAGTAGGTAGACTTGTTTCTTGCTAGCATTAATTACCATAATAAGCGACTTTGGAAGCAAAACTCCAACATTCATTTGAGAAACATTTTGCATTTGAATTCTTTTACATCCTTAACAAAGGAACAAATGTGCAACAATTTTAATCAGACAGATAACATTCTAACATCCTGTCTGATTTCTGCTGGCAAAAAATATCTTAAAGCAGCAGTCCCCAACCTTTTTAGCTCCACGGACTGGCAGCAATGGCAGGGGGGAGGGGATGGTTTCACGTGCACAATCTAATCCTGCACACATATGCAAATAAAGTTTCAGATGGTTGCCTGCTGCTTATGTGGACCGATTCCCAATGGGCTGCTGACCAATCCCGGTCCATGGACTGGAAGTTGGGGACCCCTTAAAGCAGTGGTTCTCAACCTGTGGGTCGGGACCCCTTTGGGGGTCGAATGACCCTTTCACTGGGATCACCTAAGACCATCAGAAAACACATATTTTCAATGGTTTTAGGAATAATTTTATTGTTGGGGGTCACCACAACATGAGGAACTGTATTAAAGGGTCGCAGCATTAGGAAGGTTGAGAACCACTGCCTTATAGGATATAGCGCACAGTTCTAGCATCAAGGTTATGTGGTCTGGAATGATTGATTGATTGTATGCCATCAAATCACTTTTGACTCCTCATGACCTGATATAGATTTTCTCCATGATGTTCTATATCTAAGCAGTTCTTTCAGGTCTTTTAGTGGTGTTTCCATTGACACTGTAACGGAGTCCATCCACCTTACTGCTGGCCATCCTCTTCTTGTTTTCTTCCACTTTTTCCAGCACTAGAGGCTTTTTCAGAGATCTGGTTCAACACAGAATGTGTCCAAAGTAGTATAATTTGAGCTTGGTCATTTGTACCTAGAGAGGACTCTGGATTTGTCCAATGATTCATTGGTTTGTTTTCTTGGCTGTCCACTCCATGGTATTCTTCAGAGTGTTTTCTAACAACAAAGTTCAAAGCCATCAATACTGCTTCTTCCAAGCCTAACTTTCACTTCCATAGAGTGTCACAGGGAATATATTGGCTTGCATGTTTTTGATCTTTGTAGATATAGACCAGGGTTGAAATCTAGCAGGTTCTGACTGGTTCTGGAGAACCTGTAGCAGAAATTTTGAGTAGTTTGGAGAACCGGCAAATACCACCTCTCGCTGTCCCCAGAGTGGGGTGGGAATTGGGATTTTGCAATATCCTTCCCCCAGGAGTGGGGAGGGAATGGGGATTTTGCAGTATCCTTCCCCTGGAGCAGGGTGGGAATTGGGATTTTGCAGTATCCTGTCCCTGCCACGCCCACCAAGCCACACCATGCCCACCAAGCCACACCCACAGAACTGGTAGTAAAAAAAATAGGATTTCACCACTGGTGTAGTCACATATTGGAATCTTTTCCAAGGCATTCATGAATGCTCTACCAAATGCTGATCTGTGGCATACCTCTTGACTGCTTGTTCTTTTACTGATGACAGTTGATCCTAAAAGGCAGAAAATAGCTACCACTTTAATATCCGGTTGTTGTACCCATTGTTGGAATTAGTTAATCACAAACTAAGCCTATGCTGGGATTGTGTGACAAGGCTACAAAAAAAGCAAATACAATTGTAGGCTGCATCAATAGACTTACAATTACCACACAACAATATACAGTGTTGGATCCAGAACAGAGTTTTGTTCCTCTTTATGATACTGATACGCTTTTTTTTGGTTTGGCCACCAGACAGCAATTTTACTATATCATTAAAAAATATAAAATTTCTCTTAACTTTAAATCATTTTCTTACAGGAACAGAACAATGTGTAGAATTCATTGATGCTTACTTGTAAGTAAATCTGCTAAGATGCAACCAGATAGTCTGATTTCTGAAAGACTGATTAATTTGTCCAGTGATGGAAGTGCCTACCTCATCATTTTTCGTCTTATGAAATAGAAAAGGGCCCAGATTATCTCAGTTTAAAGTAACGGTAATTGGGAAAGCCAAATGAAGAAAAAAAAATGCCTTTAAATTATAATCCCAGTGACAACGGTTGAGAATACCTTAGACCACAAGAAGAAATAAATCATTCAGTGTCAGAAGTAAAACCAGACTACTCACTAGAAACATTAATAATGAAGTTTGACACAAGGTGAAAGCAAGAATCATTAGCGAAGACGCTGATGCTTGGAAGTATCAGATGCCATTAAAAGAGATCAACAGACGACAAGGTAGCTAAATGTTATCACTGATGATACAACCCATTTGGATTACTGCAATACCTTTTACATGAGACTGTCCTTGAAGAGTATTCAGAAGCTACAACTCTGCACTGCAACATGCAGCAATGTGGGCAG
The DNA here is from genome assembly GCA_032468215.1 of Stegonotus admiraltiensis. NCBI lineage: Eukaryota > Metazoa > Chordata > Lepidosauria > Squamata > Colubridae > Stegonotus > Stegonotus admiraltiensis. Next base: position 7,167 of record JANHZT010004481.1, on the reverse strand, counting down.
TTATGGGTGGCATAGGTGACACTTTTGCTCCATGAGCGGCATTGGCTATGCAATTCAAGGCACTGGTGGTTGCTTTTAAAGCTGTTCATGGTTGTGGATTATTCAGGGAACCGTCTCTCGAGTAGCATCTATCTGTCCTGTTAGATCAGGCAAGTGAGGTATGCTCCAGGACCCGTCCACTAAGGAGTACCATCTAGCAATACCCTGGAGGAGAGACTTTTGTGCCATGGCACCTCTCCTTTGGAATGTCAGTCCCTCCCCCCCTTTGATTAGATTTCCCCCAACCCTGATGGCCTTTCCCAAGGCACTAAAAACCTGCTTTGCCATCAAGCCTGGGGTCCTGATAGTGTGGTTGAGCTCACTTTTTTGGTTATATTGACTGGGAGGTATTTTATTATGCTGTGTTATGTTATTTATATTTTTAATTATTGGTTGTGTTTCTGTTCTGTTTTGTTTCGCTTTAGCTGGTAGCTGCCTGGAGTCATGCACATCACATGAGATGGGTGGCCATATAAATTAATTAAAAAAGCAGAATCTCTTTAAGAACTCTAGAGAGACAGTCCTGCCAAAAGAGAGAGAGGGAGAGATGCTGCATGTAGTTATACCATCAGCTAAAATGGGGAGAGGGTAAAGATTTCTATTCCTGTGCTTCTTGAAAAATAGCATGGATGTCGTCCCACCTAATTGCTTCAGGCAAAAGTTGCATATGCACTGAATGCTGTGCAGCTGTAGTCTGAAGTAGCGTGGCTTTGAGAAGCAGCACCTGGGAAAATGAACAGAGAGTTTTGAACTCTACCACATGTTACGGACAGTGATTGATGATTGTTTTTCTCACCAGCAGTTGCCACTGGGTGGGAACGGAAATGCAATCAGGGCAACTGCCCAAGGACCCACTCTTAAGTTGTTTCGTATTAAAACTGTAATGTCTATATTAGTCACCAGCCTCATTGATGAGGCAGAATAATTCTTGGTCTCTGGGGCAGCACAAATTATTGCCAGCATAGTTTTCTGCTGACTGAAGGATTGTGGGAATGTATGTTGACATGGCCACAAGGAACAGTTCACAATAAGAATAAGAATAATTTTATTTATATACCGCCCTTCTCCCGAAGGACTCAGGGCGGTGCACAGCCAAAATAAGA
>JANHZT010004479.1:146927-157780 GCA_032468215.1 Stegonotus admiraltiensis | reverse complement strand
GGAAGGAAGGAAGGAAGGAAGGAAGGAAGGAAGGAAGGAAGGAAGGAAGGAAGGAAGGAAGGAAGGAAGGAAATCCATTTACAAAAGTGAAAAATCAGTAGCAACTTACACTGGGTTGCTTTCATGTGATGTAGAAAAACACTTACCCAATCCATTTCCCTCAGGTGAAATGAGAACAAATTATTCCTTCGGCTAATGTACACAGCTGGTCATTCTTGAAAACTTGCCTCTGAAATTTGCCCTAATTTGAATTGAACCCAGCCATAGAGGTAGTCCTCAGTTAACAACGGCCCTGTTTAGCAATTATTTAGCAGTAATGACAGCACTGAAAAAGTAACTTTATAGACAGTCTTTGAATTTATGATAGTGCAGCATCCCAGAGTCATTTGATTTCCATTTACATGATTCACAGCTAACTTCCAACAAGCAGAGTCAATGAAGAAGCTGGCATGAAATGATAAGTTGTAGTCACGTGATGTTTTGCTTAATTGTGTGGCATAGCAACAAAGTTGCCAGTCTTGATTGTAGTAAAGCAAGGACTATCTGCATTGGCAAACGTGCAGAATCATATGTACACACACCTCTGCTTGAAATCTATACAAAAACTTTGAGACGGGCAAAAATTGCCCCCATTAACTGCTTTTATTCAGTGTTTTTACATATGTATTTAGTTAGCACATTTATGTTACTGCACACTCTCAGACTATATGGTAGTATTATTACCAGTAAGAGAATGACAGCATTCATTCTCATTAAACAGATAAACATTCTCTCAATGAATCATACTCATTTAATCTTGATCAGTCATTTTAACCTCAGGGGGATAAACTGTCCCCGTCCGTGCCCCCCAAATTTAAGCTACTCTGAAGAAATCAAACATTTGTCACTAAACTTCAAATGATTTGGGCTTTGTAATCCTTTGAAACTGGCTAGCCAAATATAAAAGTTTTAATTAAATTTTAAAAACTGTATCAGCAAGTAGGTCCCATTTGACTTTCTGCTAATCAGAATGTCAAATAAATGGGACCTAGATTGCACCCTCATAGTGGGATTAAATGTTTAACAGGCTGTATGCATATTGCACTAGAGGGATCCAATATGACAATATCAAAGCCATGTGGCTTCTTCTTTGACTTAAGTGTATCAGAAGTAATATGCAATCTATTTGTACTATATTAATTGTATAACCTTAGTTTGTTTCAATTTTTAATTTTATGTGTAGGGTAAGCCCAAGTCTTTTTTGCTACTTGTGAGCAAACCAGACATCTATGTCCATGCCTTCTGGATGTTCATACATAGATGTAGCACTGGGCTAGGACAAACGTCTCACCTTAGGCTTGAAAATTTATGAAACATATGCTCATATGTGAACATTCTTCCACATGTGTTAAACCTGCATTTTCTAGAATTCCCCAGATAAATGTTGCCTGGGAACTTTGAGAATTCTACATTCTATGAATTTGCAATTCATTCTGTTGAGGAACATTGACTGAGAAGATGGCATAAAAATACAAAAGTGCTTTTCTACGTTTTTTTTCTAAATTTATTCAAACTCAGCCTCTCTCTCTGCAACAGTATATTTGGAAGGTAATCTAATGTAGACTTGGTGCTGGCAGATATGGACTAGTGTGACATCACTAGTTAATTCACTAATTAAGGTGAAGAATTTTGATGTGTTTGGGTTGTTAAAGACAATGCAAAAATTTGGTGAGCGGCAAGAATCGACATGTGACATCTCTATGATTCAGAGACAAGTTTACAAGCAACCATCAGGTACAATTAAACAGAAGATGTACAAATGAATCTGTAACTGGATCAGTTTCTAATGGGAAAAGTACTGGCAACTTTTATTTGGTGCCTCAACATCAATAGCAGCATTTACATTATTTAAACCCGTGGACAATCAAGTAAAATCCAACTGGATAGCAAAGACTTCCTTTGAGCAACTAAACTGAATTATTTCATTCATTTTCCAAACCACTTTTACTTCTACTAGAATTTAACATTTTAAATACGTTCTCTATAGCAGGGGTCCCCAACCCCCAGGCTGCAGCCCACTACCGGTCCGTGACCTATTCAGAAGAGGACCACATGAGCAGCGGGCCGGTGCACATGCACACACACTCAACTTGTGTGAGCACCAGGGCAGCGCGTATAAACCCATGCATTCAGCTCAAGTTGCTCAAGCTGTGTGCACATGTGGGTATGTGTGCCGGCCCACCGCTTATGCAAGTTGAGCTGCAGGCCAGCCTGCCACTCGCACAACCCAGTTCCCCTCCTCCACCCCCACCCCGGCCAGGCCACCAAGGTTGGGGTCCGCTGCTCTGTAGGATATAGCCACACTATCCATCATTTTCAGACCTGAATAAATTACTGTCAATACAGTAGTTCTATACTGCATTTGTTTCTCAACTGTATTAATTTCTTAACTGAATTCACTTCTCAACTGTATTTAATCTGATGGCCTTCAACAATTATTTAGAAATGAAATGAATGTTATAAAAGATTTCCCTGTGTCAAGTGATATCAATAAGTATTTCAAATAGTTAACAGTGCTGTTCTTAATCCCATCCTATTTAAACCATTGCTGATTTGACAAATGGACAATTCATTTTAATTGGAAAAACAGGCATTTAAAAATGTTTGCAAAGTTATTCTTAATGTTGGTATTAAGTTTATAATGGGCAGACATAAGACAATTATAATACTGCACTACTCACTTGACACATCATCAGCCAAACAAGTTTTAGCATCAAGGTTCAAGAAAGGATGGCACCAATATTAGAAATTGTTTGTGGTTGGTCAATGGAGGAGGTAAGTATTAATTCATGCTTTTTGTTCTTAGGTGCTCAAATTCCCAGCACAGGAATATTGGATAACACTGAATATTGGAGCAAATTAGTTTACTTACATTCTCCTAGAAACTACATTAAACTAAAACTGTTGTATAATTTCCAAGATATATCCCAGGATCTACATTCATTTGAGCAATTTTAAGGCAACAGCTACAACATCACCATTATTTGTGGCAACTTTTTGATAGTCCCCATCTTATAATTTGGAGTGGAAGGGAATATGGGATTCCGAATGGCTAGTTCCAGAGGTCAGAGAAATCTGCTCTTTGATGGAATGAAAAGTTCAGCATAATGTCTACTGCAGTGTTTCTCAAATTTGGCAATTTGAAGATGTGCGAACTCCAACTCACAGAATTCCCCCAGTCAGCATAACTTCAAGCTGCAAACTATCAATGCTTCAAACACATCTTCAAGCAGTCAAGGTTGAGAAAAACTGATCTACTGATACAACATGCTACTTTTCCCATGTTGTGTGAAATACCCATTAATACTGAACCAAGCATGAGAGGATCATCTCATGGGGGCTTCTTGAGCATGCCTTGTTGAAGGTCCACCCCAAACCCTGAAACTACATGGATATGGAGAAAGGCTGCTCAAAACTGTTTTCCTAGAGGTACAAAAAAGACCTGTACCTTTCTGCTCTTCAAATAGTGAATGAATGTCAGTGAGATTCAGACCAAGTATACACATGCTGAGTTGTGGTTAGCTTAGATCCATACTACACAACAAGCCAGGATGAGCAACTTTTTCTGCCTAGCAGCCAAAGTATATTTTTCTGCTCTGCCTGAGTCCCAAAAGGGAGATGATAATCTGCCATCACTAAAGTAGCCTGAGCCATGATTTGGAAATACATTGTGTTACTGTGCAATTTATAGGCAAAATTGGTACCTGTACCTTAAGCTTTGCAGAGCCCTCCCCCTTCCCTCCCCCCCAATCTACACATACACAACCAGGGAATATTGGCTTAAAGTTTTAAAGAATGCATTTAAACTGACCCCACCCAAAATTCTACTAAGCCATAAACTGCACAAAGCTGTGCATGGTCCAGAATGGCTCATCCACAAAAATAAAATGAAATCCACACAATTGGGTTAAGCATGAGTATCCACTCTTGGGCTTAATCTTAAGCATCATGCTAAACCCAAATCAAACAAGCCACATGGTGGCTTAGCAAGTTGTGATCATGTTACTACTGTGGTTTATAGATGAGTCTTGTGTCAGTTCAGATATTCTGTCTTAATTAACAGGCCATGGTTAAAAAGACTATGTAAACCTTACCACCATAGTGCTGGGGAGACATGGCAACCACTTGCCCAGTTGTGGAACATTTATTCTTATGCCCCTTTTTAGATAGCATATTAAAAAAAAATATTCAGAGCACATAAACCCTTTGTTATATGGAGACTAACATGATACAGTAAGAATTTGGCAACCCGGCTATACAAAATCCTGATTTGGTCATTGAATCCTCTCCTACAGAACTACTTATTTGGAATTTTTCAAATGAATCACATACAGAAAACAATGCAGCCATATTCACAGCTCTCTTGTCTCCACTCTTTTAACCAGTGGAACAGTGAAAACTGTATGACTGGAAGCAAAATTATTCAATATCATCTTTGCTTCCTCCTCAAAGACATTTTTCAGGCGACTGCTCCTGAATTTGTAAAAGTAAGCTACACTGCCTCACTTTACCTGATAGTATGAAAAATAAATCCTGACCAAACCATTTGAATACTCCGTATTTAAAATTAATTATACAGCACCAGCTATCCACTGTCTCAAAAAGTATATTTTCAAAATGGATTCTATATACAACTCAATCAATTGCTATGAACAGGCTATATCTGAGAACATATCAGAGCTTCAGCAATAGAGAATGAAGAATATGCAAGGTCTGTTTTGTTATGGCACAATAGAAGAATGGCACACCAAATTGCTTTCTGTTAAAAAAATTCTGTTGTGGATGTGTTGTTCCACACCATTAGCCTTTCTTCCCCACAAAGGGCATCACCCAAACTTCAACAGCCCACATAGCAGAGATTGTACCTTTCCCCCCATTTTGTGCAATGTGCTAACAATCTAAACAACTGTTCCACGTGGACTTGCCCACAACCACTCACACACAACTCATATGCAATACTAAACGCCACAGTAAATGACATACTACAGGGTAAGCAATAGAAAATATTCTGTCAGATCACATATTTCTCCCCATCTGGAACAAATGTTTTATCCTGCAGTCCAGTAGACCCAAAGTTTGATTTCTGAGTGTAATTCATTTTCTTGACAGGTGACAAAGACTCCAACACAGATCCGGAAGTGTTGTTGGCAGTCCTGACTTTAGCTGCTTCAGGTTGTAGCACAGAACAGGTCTTGTTATTGGTGAGCAAATCCAAGTTCCCGCTTGGGTCAATGATGGCGTTTATAACTGCCAAAAAGGAAAAAAAAGAAGTATGATCAGCCAGCCCTCTTACTAAATTCCAACCTACTTTTTCACTTGATAGTTGATACCTGAGCAACAACTGAGTGCATGGATAGTGAATGCCTTCCATTTCAGAAGCATGATCTCCAGACAGATACAGTATTTAATGTTATGAAAGCTCATTCTGTGATAGCTGCTTTGCGAAGACTGAATTATATTGATTTGATTTATATTGCTGCCCCTCTCATATATGTGACTCCAGGTGGCTTACAATAAAATACATAAAATATGTGAAGTTTCCGAAAAATGCCTTAGTTAATTCAAAAGCCTCGAGCCAAGTTTCAAAAGAAATCTAGTCATTTATTAGGAGCAACATTCCGGCAATTACTCAAATGGAGTCAGCTCTAACCCCACGTACTTTCCAGGCCCCCATGACCCTGTTTCCCCCCTCCTCCTTGGGCATGTCATAAATCACATTCTCCAACGGACCACGTTGGCGGGCTGTACAAACCCCACCCCTCCTGCTGACTCCGGTAACCTAGAATACAATCTGGAGAAAGCCATATGTGGAATGTGTTTTCAGTTAGAGCAGCTCCGTCAGTTCTCCCTCCCCCCCCATCCTGCTTATGGCAACTTGAAAGCTGGTCTAGAAAGCTTTGAAAGTTGACATAATACACAATATAAAAATAAAATACATAGTAGTTGGGCATCATCCAACTAATTACTGTATCCACATACCGTAGCTAGGAGATAGGCTCTATCACATGCCTTTGGCCCCAGGCTTGGGGACAAAACCAAATTACAAAGGCCTTATGGATGCTCCTTAACTGACAGTACTTGGGGCATGCCTCTCCTGCTAGACTGGTAGACAGTTGGGGACAGACAGTCCCATTAGTAAAAGGGGTTCAATCCTAAACCATGAAGGGTTTTAAAGGTGAATTGAATTGAAGCACCCTGAATTGTAGCTGAAAGCATATCGGCAGCCAGTGCAACTCATGAAACTGGATGCATTCTACACCAGTGGAAATACCAATACCCCTTGAACGCAGATATACATTCATCCTCACTTGAATGGAAGGAATATAAATCCTTCCATTCCCCACTATCCTGTCAGAGCCAAAGAAGCTTCTTGGATGAGAAATGAAGTATCTTCAAAAGAAAAACAAGAAAGTCCAGTTGCCTCCTGAAAAAACACCTTTGGGACAGCCATGACCTGGATGCCTGAGAATCTCTACAGATCCTCACTTGAAGTTGCTCAGCAAACATTTTGTTTTATCTGAAGACCAAAGTAAGTCTTATTTTACACTCCAACACATGGCATGTGGGCAACATCTTCAGCTTTCTGTTTTTCAAAACTTAATCATATTCTTTTTAAGACTAATCATTTACATCAAAAAAAGAACTATGAAGATAAATATTACAAACCTTCAAGTTGCTTTTGGACTCGGCGAAGCTCCTTCAAAATAGAGCTGATTTCCTAGATTTAAAAAATTAAGCATTGATGAACTTTAGCAAAATAAGCCTGTAGTGTACATTTTTTTAAATTCAATTAAATCGATTTATACCTAGTTTCATACTTGATCTAACTTGTTTTGAACAGCATATACCAAAATATTTTAAATTTACTTTTAAAGATTTACAACTGGATTTCAATTTCAAAACTCTTTAGTTTTCATTATATTATATTAAAATTCAAGTGCTGAGTTCCACAGTGTGAATCTTGTCAGTAGAATATATGTTTATTTACATGTTTCCTCAAAAGTAAAAAGAAATAAGATTAAAATCCAAATCCTGAGCTAATTCCACATTTTGATTTTTGACTTTCAGATTCATTCCAAGACTTAAATGTTTGTATATATAAATCCAATAAGTTAATCAACATATATTTTTAATAGCAAGATTGCAAAGCACATAATTTAAGAAAATATTTCCCACCTTGTTTGATGTCTTTAAAATTGGCACTTCATTTTCAGAATTAATTTTGGCTTCCATTTCTTCCCATGTCCTCTCAGTATTCTGGAACAGAATTCTGATACAAATACATAAACGTTGTTACTTCCAAAGTATAAAACCTTCAGAAATAAGTGCTTTTATTTATTGTGACTATAAAATAATACATCATCATATTTAGATGAGAAGCTACCGGTAAACGTTTCCTTAAAATGGCCACCGTGACTAATACCTTCCCAGTTTTTTCTGGTAAGTCTCCCATCCAAGTAGTAACCTGCTTAGCTTTTCTAAATTCACCCAGGTTTGGCTTGATATGGATACCCACTTAACAGAATTTTATATCCCACTTTACAAAAATCAAATGTTTTATAGTGGTGATTCAACCACACAGTCTTTTTATATGTATATCTCTGTACCCTACATTTCAGTATACCTGAATGCTACACATTATCTATACCAAATTATCAAATTATCTATACTGAAATACTGGCCATTTGAAAGCATATTCAATCAGTTAATTGATTTAAAAAGTAAGTTAATTATTGATATTTAAATCTTATTGGATAAATTCCAAGCATGATTATTTGAAATAAGTTCCAAGAGTTCAAGGAGCCATGTTCAAGACTATGATATAAAATTTAATATCCTAACCAAGATACAAATGCCCATTTTAATTCTCTCCTAAATTGAGAGCCAGTATTAATCAGTGTCATTTTTCTAACTCTGGTATGAAATGCTAGTCTCCAGGATCCATAAATGGTTACACAAGAGAGCCATATACGGTAGATTGGCACCATACACTCACTTCATTTTCTCTGCCAAATTTTCTGTGTTTTCCCGAATGGTATGAGATAACTGGGACACAGGGTTTAGCATCAAATTGTCAAAGATCACCTGGAATACAATTACCAAAACAAATTTCAAAGACAGCATTTTTAATGTGAGTATTTTTGATAACCTTCACCCAGTTATTCATGGAACTGATGATCTCATTTGGAAGTAGTTTCATACGTCCATATCTTAGACATGGAGGAATTTAATTTTATATACTTCCATGAAATGGAAATACACTTGCCTCTTCCCTGTTTCTTATCCGTGTTCTTTTTGTGATATCCTCCTCCCGGCTGTCATTCATATTTTGGTCAAAATCACGGAATCCCAATGAACCAGGAGGTACCTTTTGGAAGTTTAGACTTGCTTCTGGTATATGCTGTACCAGCTTAAGAATAAAAAATAAATGCTGAATTGAATTATCTAGTTGACAATATAAGAATTAACAAGCAACTATGGTGTGATCCTCTAATACCAGTCTTCTTCATCTAGGTGGGAGCAACACATTACGTGCAGAGAAGCTTCTGAAAATGACACATGGTGTTGAGTTTGTCTCCTTCATTTCTATAAAGCATTGCGCAATTTACTCAGCGACTCCATATTAAGTAGTTTGTTTGCTTACTGCAACTCTATGTCACTGCCTGCAAATGGTGGCAAAATTCACAACAGAAATGATATCACATCTTTGGTGAATATTGTAGTATCCAATATAGGAGTGTCATTTTCACCAGCTTTCAGTATAATACATATTACTAGTACTATTCAATCATTCCAAAATATTAGAATCTCATTTCAAAACACAAACTAGCATCAGATGAAATGTTCTACTAAAAATTATGCAACTGTAGAAGACAGTTCACATTCAATGGACTTCGTCATTTTATCAATTAAAACTTTCCTTTAGAGAGGGGTTTTTGTTTTGTTTTGTTGGAAATATGAATGTGAAATGCACTTAAGATTTCCATGTGCCTAATCCTAGTAAGACACCATTTTTTACTCATGGAGCTTTTTAGAAATAGATATTTGCAATTTTACTAAAGCCCCTTCAATGGATTCATTCCTAGTGGCTCTTCCTCCAACTTCAGTATCCTGGAAGACTGACTGGAAACCCATGAGAAGTAAACGAGGAATACAAACAGGGCAGGATTCACAATTGCAAGAATAAACCTATATATGCATGCAGTTGCAATTGTATATGATAGGTCGTTCAGGCAGGGCTTCTCTGAATGCATAAACACCCGAAGGGCAAAGGTAGCACACATGCCCTCCCTTCTGCACATTCAACAAATGCAATAAGTGTGTGACATTTAAACTTGCCCATACCACATGACATGGTTTTATGCAATGAATGAGGGTGATGTGGAGGTAATGAGTCCTAGGGAGAAGGGGGGAAGAAATTATCATTCCCAACTGAGTACAGGTAGTCCTCACTTAGTGACCTTTCAAATTTACAATGAACACTCCAAAAGGTACTTATGACCTAGGTTCAAAATTGTGGCACCCAGGCCACACACAGCTCTCCGGCCATATGATCACGCTTTAGGCGTTTAGCAATTGGACTGCACTTATAGCTATCTGCAGCACCCTAGTTACTTCTAGTTTGCAGCAAAAACCAATGGGTGAACAATTGGTTTGTTTAGCGACCACAGTGTTCACTTAACAACCATGATGTTTGATTTATGACCATCTACTTAACGAGCACAACCAAAAATGTCATGAAATCAAGTCGGTCACATGATGACCTGCTTCACAACTGGCATGACTCAGAACTGTAATTCTGGATTCAATTGTGGTCACAAGTCAAGGACTATCTGTAATTCCTTAGGCATTAACTTGTTAATTTCAATGTTTATTTGAATATAACTAGGTGAGAAAAAATATATTCAGCTCTAAATCTTGGTGAAAGAAAATTTAAGATCGAAAGAAGAATAAGAAAAAGTAAGAAAGCTGAAAAGAATGAAAACATGAAATAAGGAAAAAAAAATATTTAGAGAATACTAAAAGATTTTAAAGCAGAACATTAAGTGGGATGGAAAATGCACCTGATATGGAATTGCTGCCTGCAAAGCTGAATGAGCAATCTGTATTGAAAGAAAGGAAGAGGGGGAGGGAGGGAGGGATACAGAGCAGTCAGTGCTGACCATAAGATTAGAAGAATTAAATGTGAAGTAGAGGATAGCACAATCAAAAAGGCCAAATCAAATCAAAAAGATAACAATACCCATCACATCTCTACCAGAGAACCATAAGATTTCCATAACTCCCTGCTACCATATAGTGGTCAGCTCAATTTTGACAAACTACATCTCATAGCCCTAAACACAAACAAATGCAGCTGGTACCAGCTTGCCCTCATGTGGCACATCTTGGGAAGTGCGTGAGCGGAGCTGGTAAATTGGTAGCAAACTACTACTTTGCAATAGCAATGTGGCTAATGTAACAATGCCATACACTAATAGTAGTAATAATAATACAAAGCACAGCCTGGATTTCAAACATTCAGGCGATGCCTGAATTTTCTATCGTGGGGCGATGCCCAAATTATCTGAGACTATGGAACCCTGGTGCTAGATGCAGGCCTGGAAGATCTGTGGGGGTGATTGGGAGGTGTGGCCTGTTCCCTCCTCCCCCCCCCTCTTTCTGGCCTGAGATATGGCCATATATGTTTGGTCCCGGTGACTTATACCAGGCTTCGGGACCATTTAAGTCAGGCCTTGTGTCCAAGAACTTGCATCAGAGTGAATTGCATAGCCATCAGTGTGAACTATTAACATCACGAACTACCTCTATAT
>JANHZT010004479.1:55415-66893 GCA_032468215.1 Stegonotus admiraltiensis | reverse complement strand
GCTCTTTTACACCTTGTGGACTTCAACTCCCAGAATTCCTGAGTCAGCCAAGCTGTCTTAGGAATTCTGGGAGTTGAGGTCTACAAGGTGTAAAAGAGCCAAGTTTGCCTACCCCTGAGATAGAGAATCAAACTGAAAAAAACAATACATGAAGGAAGACGGATTGGGTTGAGATAAAAACTAAGACTAAGAAAATGATGGATGGAATAAATGAAATCCTGAAAAAGACAAGAGGTGAGAATTTAAAGAACCTCAGGCAACATTGAAAGCAGTTACAAATATAGCTAAGAGTAGTTTTTAGAGTCAGGAAGGCAAGAGAGAAATTGAATGAAGTCAAAGTCAACTAGATTTATTTCTTCTTTTCCCTCTTTCTTCCCTCTTTAGTTACTATGTCTTATTCCTTTCCTGTACTTCATGCAATACTCTTATTCTAAAATAGCAGGAGTGAAATGTGAATGTGTGTATGCATAACCAACAGGTCTTTAGTAACAGGGTTCATGCTATGCCACATCCAAACAAACCACATTATGGCTCTTTTTTTAATGTTGTGTGACCTTGGCTATTCAATTGACATGAATCATTATCCAACTACATACTCAGAGAACATATGTCAGACTGTGGGCTGCTCAACCCCGCATCTCCTTCCTTGGTATCTCAGGAATTTTGATGGGATCAGTTGGTGCAAGAGGGGACACTTTGTAAATCACAGAAAAGCTTACATTTCCAATTGAGTTGGAGGACCTGAGTGGGAAGAGGGTAGGCTAAGTCTTCTCCCACTCTCACTATATTCCTGACTCAGCATCTTTGCTAGGATGGGAGCACTGGGAGAAGTGGAGCTATTGCTGCAGGAGGAGACGAGTGTTGTGGCCACATGTGCATTCTGTGTGTTTTTGGGGAGGATTTATGTCTCCCTAACCATATGTTAGCTCTAAGTCTGGGTTAACTTGATATGCAAAGACACAGTTAAATTGAACTAAGCAACCCACAGTTAGAGATTATAGCCAAGGCAAAATGCCTTTGTTATAATCTGGGTTTTTATCTGAGTGCAGAGACCATGCTAAAAAAACCCAGAACAAAATTTAGTATAACGCAGAACTGAACATATTATGTTAAATAAAAATAAAATAAACCATGGCATGCATCTTACTCTGAATCGAATATACAACATTATGGCTTGATGCAACATGTGAAACTTGTCATGTGTTCAAACACCTGCAAGAGTGGTAGGAAAGCTGAAATAATGTAAAGGAACCTGGACATCATGCAAACAAGCTCCTTGACTCCTGTGACCTTGTTGCATTTTGGCAGCACAGTGAGATTCAGCTGAATCATCATCTGCCAGCTCTAACAACCATTTGCAAAGAACAGAAAATCAATAGGAGAAACACTTGGGGGAAAGAAACTCACTCTAGTTTGTGTCATGAACTGAAGTTGATGAACTGGAGGAAGCTACTGGAGAAGGCACCCAGCAGAGGGCAACAGCAGGAGGCTTAGCGTGAATACAAGCAGGTGGCTTAAATGCCAGCTTTCCGCCAATGACCCCTTAGCCTTTGGAAATGCTGTCAGTTCTGGCCAGCATAAATTGTTTTTGGCTAGGAATCTGCTGCTACATCAGATTTTCCTCCCACTATAACTTGTGCCAGCCTTTTCTTACAGAGATACTGCAGAAGCTGTCACTTTGAAGCACATAAATGGCCAAGAATATTAATGGACTTCTTTGTTATTTTGTTAAAACCAGGTTGGCAAGTCTTAGTTTTCTAGGGTAAATCATTCTGAAAGGACACAAGTGCCAGATGTGTATACAGAAGTGTGCAGCTGTGCTGAAGAAGTGGTATAAAACCAAAGATTTGGGGGGGGAGGGTAGTGTTACAATAAACAAATTAGCTCCCTCAATTAAAACAAGGTAAGTAAAAAAAATTGAGATGAAAGGAACTTGCCAGTAGCATGAGGACACATTTGTCTGACTGCAGTGTCAAGATTCTTGAATGGCAGAGTTCTCAGGATTTGAGGGGCAATGCCAGACTGTCCTGCCATTCTGCACTGTAGAACAATTTTTATGGTTCCAGAACTTGAATCAACTCAGGCAACACTTTTGAGATTTAGGTCTGAATTTACATACATACCTCTGCATAGATCGCTTTTGATAAAATGCCACTGCAGGAAAAAAAAATAGGCACATTGAATGTGTACAAGAGTGTTTCACCACCTTAACAAGACATGTGGACTTCAATTCTCACTCAGCAAATGGGCTGGGGAATTCTGGGAGTCGGAAGTCCACACATTTTAAAGTTGCCAAAGTTGAGAAATGCTGTTTTATAGATCACTTTTTTCCTCAGCCCTGATTTATGACAAGGAATTCCACCTTGTTTCAGCAAGATATCATCAAATTGCCTCCAACCCCTGGTGATTGGACAGATACTCACCATTTCAACCAATCAACTGTGACTCTGCCAGGCACTTTCTGATGGTTTCCTTGATCCCATGCGTCTACCTCGCCCCTTATTTCCGTAATGCTTCTTGAACAAGCTAACTGGAAATTTATTTATTTTATTTATTATTTATATTTATATACTGCCCTTCTCCCGAAGGACTCAGGGCGGTGTACAGCCAAGTTAACACATAGATAGAAAATTTAAAAACAATTTAGAACAAAATTAAACAATTTGGCCCATAACAAATTAAAAAACCAATTGTGGAACCAGATTAAAAGACTAAAAAAGAGTCATGCCAGCCCGGCTTGTTGGAATAGGAGTTTTGAGGGCATGGCGGAAGGTGCGTAGGTCCGGGATCCTACAAATCTCCGGGGGTAATTTGTTCCAGAGAAATTGTAGTGGTGGTGGTAGTAGACAGCTTAATTCCAATCCTTGGAGATGCTCATTTTATTTAGTTCTCTTGTGGCTTTTTTCTATGGAGACCTACCCAGCCTTGTTAATTCAGGAATGCTTGGGAGGACTGGATTACAAGTCACATGGAAAATAGAACACCGTGTTTTTCTCCTAAGGCAAATCCTGTAGCACAGAGGACAATTAGCAGTGAATAAAGTTTAACCCTCCCATCTTTGTGTATTTATCCATTTTTCTCTCCTCCTGCAAACCACTTTTAATAATTTTCCGGGGCATATTTCTTAAGATTTTTTTATCACACAGATAGTTATTCAAGAGCCAAAGAGCCTGTGATGGATGTGATCCAATTTCATATCACAGGGGGACCACTTTCATACATTACAGTGAATCGTAAGAGATGACTTAGCCCTACGTGTGACTCAGTTGTGCAATTTATAAAGCATGGATCGTACCCTGAAAGCGTTGCATCAATTCTAGCAATTGTGGCCAAAGCCTATTATTGATTGAACAGCATGCATGCACGTTTTCATGTACATTTGCAGAGAATTTTCCCACCAGCATTCTATGAATATTCATGAAGAAGGAAATTTTAGGTGCATGGTATTCTCGTATAATAAGTTGCAGCAATGTTCAAACTTATTGATATCTGTGCACTGAATAAAAGCATATTTTTATTTCTTAGCATATTTCAAGCGAATGTTCATAAGCATGTACATGTAAACAAGCAGACATCTGTGACTGACTGCAGATTTTGGAAGCATGTAGAGTGTATTGCAGGACAAATTAATATTTCTTTCTGTGTAAGTGAGAAAGGCTTACCTTTCCTATCTACCTGAGGCTAAGGGTTTATTGATGTAAACTTTTCAAGCCCTAAGTGGCTTAGAAAGCAGCTTCAATCTCCCTCTCCTACTCAGTTCTAGCTAGTGTATCCACAGGTAAAACTAATTACTTTCATGAGATGCAGGACTTTATAGTGACGACCCCAAACTTCGTCAACTGATTTTTTTTTTGTAAGCTTGACCTACATTTAGCCTTTTCAGAATAACCTTGAACATTTATTTCTTTACTTGCACATGTTCTTTAGTATGGATGACTCAAAATTGTTTTCCTCTGCTCACCTCTTCTATTGAATCTTCTATATCATTTCTCTGGAAACATCACTTTTTGAAGGTTTCATTCTGAACAATATAAATATTTTGAAATAAATAAAAGACTTCACTTATAACTCTAGTGTGTTTTATTCAGTAAAGACAGTTCTAATCACGATTGTCACAGTTTTTTCCTTTTTTAAAAAAGCACATACCAACACACAATTTTTTTTTAAAAAAAGGAACAAAACCACACAGAAACTAGACATTAAAGTTTGTCAGTCATTTTTATGCGATTGTCGAACCTAGCCTAAAATACAGCATAGAGCCAACAATGAGAGGGTGAGGGCAATAATTCACTATAAAACAGTGAAAGAACTTTTTTTAATAAAATATAGTTCAATCCAATAGCTTTTCTACATACTATACACTATAAAAACTCTCCCACAAAAATTAGTGTCTTTAAATATACATATTTGAATCTGAACTGCACCAAGATTAAAAGCAATTTAAAATAGCAGATTTTTTTTCTTTCAAACATTAACTTCACAGTATTGGTTTGAAGTAGAAGACAAATTCAGTGTTTTAGGTAAAGCTGTAGTATGATAAAATTCGGACTCCAATGAATAAAATCAGAACGGAGCCCCCAAATTTCCAGTTATGCTCTCTGCAAACCAGAGCAGCTGCTGAATATTAAGTAACAAACCTAAGTATACAGTGCTTAGTAATTTTCTGTGGAGTAAAGTAACATTAAAAAAACAAACAAAACACGCTCAGAACTATTGCAACGATTTTTTAAAAAATCCAAAGAATGAAAAAGGTATTTAAATAAAAGTGCAATCTTTTTTTTTTAAAAAAAGAAGTGATTAACCCAGAAATTTTGGGAAAGAATAATAAAAAGACAACACTTCAACAAATCCCTTAGCTGGATGCATCTGCCACCTGTTCTTTTTTAACTGCAGCAGAGAGCATCTCCAAAAAATTAAACTTAGCTAAAAAACAAAAACCTTAAATCCAACCCACTGGTATCCTATGGCACTTAATTTTAAATCCTTCAACAAGCACCAAGATAAGAGGCAAACGGGTTCAGGGACCCAGGTACTTAAATCCTTCCTTGTAGTGTCCCTTGTATTGCGCCTGGGATGAAGCATCTTTTCATCATTCTCCCCTGCCGTCAGAAAAGGAGAGCTCTTTGCAAACAATCAAGGCTCCATATTGAGATGGGTATTCTTCCGCCATTCCACCCAGCATAGGATCAGCATATAAAGAGCACTACATTCTGTGTACTGGTTCACATGTTCACACATTCACTTTGTAAAACATGTACAGAAATAAAATTAAAATCACCCATTTCACACTTGTTATTCTGAAAAAGCTCCACAGCAAGCATTCCTTAATTTAAAAAAAAAATCTAATAAATACTATATCAAGTATCATCAGGAGGAAAATATATATAGATATATAACTTAAATTTTAAAAAGAAAAGAAATAACTTAACTTGAAGGTTTTGTTCAGTGCTATTTCCAATCTGGGCCAAGGGGTGGGGTAAAGATATGAAGAAAGGACACAGTACTGTTGTCACGTGTCTTAGGAATATGGTGCTCTACCATGCGCCTTGTTAGTAAGAATGTTTATATAGTCACCAATTACCTACAACCAAACATTCCATAAATGTCAAATTTCACACACTATGGCCACTATCATTTAAAATAGGAGTAAAAAAAGCTTGCACCATAAATTTTCATCTGAATAAAAAGGAGTCACTTATCATAACATCTCCCTCTCCAAAACAGCTATATTGCTGTTAATGTAGCAGCTTTGCTTTTTTATAGCACTATTTCCTAAATATTTTGGCTACAATTCAAAGGGAAATGCATAAAATCAGGAAGGAAAAAAATTGAAACCAAGACACTGCTTTATATTAACTCTGGAGATGTTATTGTTTACATGCCTTTTCAGCAGTGGGATATATTATTGTAAAAAAAGATCCTAACAACCACCCACAATCAGAATTTTGGCTGAGCAATATAACAATCCCCTGTGGCAACGAATGCAACCTCCCTTTTGGGGAATTCTAATAATTAAGGGGAAGTGCAGGATAATATTTTCTGCAACATTAATATTACTTGCCTTTCCAAAAAAAAAAATCATTTCAGTGCATCCAAAATGACAGTAAATTTGTTTTGGCAATCCTTCTCTAGTCCCATTCATTGAACGTCAATTTCTCAGAAATCTAATCACTTATACTTTTTTTAATATAAATATTTCACATATGCAAAAATATATTTTGTGGATATCTGAAGGCATGTTTAATAACATGGCAGGCAACAGAATACTGAAATTAGGTAGAAATAACTGAACAACCCAAATTTGTTCCAAAGGTACCACAACATTTCAATCTGTTTTAAGCTCTCCAAAATACAAACAAAAGCCATGCAGTAATGCTTTGCTTATAAGGAGTTCATTATGCAAACCAAGATCAAGCTTTCCCCATCTATGAATCAGTAGCATTTTACAAGATTTGATCTATGAAAATGAACTGATATTTCAATAAGAACACAAAGTATTCTACAGCAGAGGCAGCTATGAGGAAACTTCAGAGGTAAACTGTGAATTTCTTTGCTGACAGATCTGCTTCCAAGAGAACAGTTCCTGCTCCCTTGCAGTCCTATGGAATAACTCACACTAATTTAGCCTTAACAATGTTCAGTGCCACGAAATGGTTGTGTGTTTTCTGGAGACCAACAGATTCCCTCATAATTTGAAATGCCGAAGAGATCTTTTCAAAAACCTATCTTTTTGAAGATTTTTTAAAAAAAGGCATGTTGCATATTATAACAAAGTTTTTTTTCCCCTCAGAAGGAAATTATGCATTAATGTGACTGCCATCTGCACCTCCAACATGCTTGTCTGATTCTCTCATAACTTTTCAAGGCCCCATTCATTTGAATCCATTTTTCTTCTTCAAACCCAAGTCTATGTCCATCAGCTGTTCCAGCCGAATGTGCTTTAAGGGTCAGGCAAAGGCTGATTCTTCAGAGTTTCCAAGAAATAGCATCCCCTCCCCCACCCCAATCAATTGACTTCCTGCAGCAGCCAGATGTTTTAGAGATAGGTCTAAGTCTGTGCTAATGGGAGTAAAGCATGTGTGAATGCGTAAGGAAGAACATTCATCCTTAATACACAAATTATCTGTTTATATATCAACTATGAATGCTTCATAGAGAAATGTCTTCACTGGCCTAGTTCAAATAAAAACAAGCCTGTGAGACTCAGTTTGAATTATTCAGTGCGGGAGGGAGAATAGTGTAGTCTGATCTTGCACTTTTAGCAGAATTCTGACATATAGAAGTCAGCCTAGGCATCACCATTTCCTAATGACTGCAATCGAACAACAGTATGGGGAAGATTAATCACAGTTGGCAATCTAAGACCAAAAATAACTTTATAGTTGATGGTGAGGGCTGGATGTTTTATATGTAGCAAAATAAGGACTCAAAAGGCAATGGGCCTTCAAATACCACCACTTATTTTCATTATCAAAGTAAAACTATTACAGTATGTTTCCACCACTGAATAATCTGCAGTACCTTGTTGACTGTGAAATCCACCCCCCATCCTAAAAACCATGCCTGTCAAGTAATTTAAAGAAGGAAGGGATCTTTTGGGAATTAGGAGCTCTCAACAGCCTCAATAGGCAAAGAACATTTTAAAATTTAAATTTCCAACCCCCCCCCCATCATTTACCTGAAAAAAGTGCTTTTGTTAGAAGCAAAACTAGAGGACTACACTAGGAAGTATGAATGTGTTGCACCAAGTTATAATGCCTGCATCTTGATTCTCTCCTACACTATTTCAAGATTCATCTTGAAAGGTTCTCTCCTACGTTTCCTTCAGCATTAATCCAGGTATGAATACACAGGTAAGCTCCTTTCATTCCACCCGTGATCCATTTCACAGCAGGTAACTCATATTAGGGGATGGAGGAACCACTCTGGCTTTCTATATACAAAAACCAAAGTTCACGTCCACAATTCTATACATGATAGCTAAGAGGGAATAAGAGGACACACAATCAGGGCCACCGTTGAATCAGAGCTGCAACAATACTAACAAAGGTGGAGAACAAGTATTTCACTACAATTCACAAGAAATGTAAATTCAGAGAGAAATTCCAAAGTATTGGCAAAGGCAAAAGAGTAGCAGCACCAGTGAGGCTGATGATTTGGCAGAAGAGTTTCAAAAGAATGAAACTATCACCTGCTCATAAAGGGGGTATTTTCAGCCTCACCTTACATTGATTTCAAGGCCTCTTCAAATTATAGTGAAAATTATCATAAGGATTCTAGACAGTCCCCATGAGGCACGTGAACTCAGATTTCTTCTCTCACACACACTTCATAAATAAAAAGTCTATCCCTCCCCCCTTTGAATTTTTGCTTGTCTGGAACAGATTAAAAACACTGACTAAAAAAAAGCTACATCCAAAGCAGGAAAGGAACTGGGGCCATTAGAACTCTGAAATTGCCTACTTGAGGCATCTGCACTGCAGATACGAGTGCTAAACTGGAAGGAAGGGAGGAGCTGTTATGCAGGCAAATCTAGTATATCTCACCCAAGGAGCACTTTTGATCAAGGTTTCTATTTTCCTCACCATATTTCCAACTTATTAAAAGCACATCCACCAAGACAGAAGCATACCAATTACAGTAAACCAAAGAGATTAAATCAGCTTCTATCCAAGAACTCAGATTGAGATTCAACTTGTTACTCCAAAACGAACAGAATATTAAGGGTAATTGCAGGCCTACAGTAGGCCTAAAGATAGGGAAAATGCCCAATTGAAGCCTTCCCTCTATGAAATGTAGAATTACATTCTCCCAACCCCTCAAAATATAATTTGCCTGAAGTGAATCAACAAAGTAAAGAAGTCCAATAAGTGGTGCCTTTTGGCAACTTCTCTCAAACCACCAGTGACTTTACAAGGCCACAGTGAAATTTACGGATGTGTCTGTATAAATCGCCTGACTGAGTGAATCGTCTCTCGCACCACTTGCAGCCATGGGGCTTCTCCCTCGTGTGCACCACTGCATGGCGGCTCAGGTTGTGAGAATACTGGAAGCTCTTCCCACACTGACCGCAGGTGTACGGTTTCTCACCCGAGTGAGTCCTCTCGTGTCTTTTCAAAGTGTACATACAGGAGAAAGTCTTGCCACAAAGTGTACAAGTAGGCACCGAACCATCAGGGGAAAGCCTGGTTCTTGAAACATCCTTATCGCGGAAATGAGAGCTGAGATGCAGCTGGAGGACATGTGGGCTGGGAAAGACTTTGCTGCAGAGCGGGCAAATACAGATGTGACCTGGAGGTACTAAAACCCCCAAGGACGGAATGTCAGAGGAATCCATGTCATCTTCACTCACCTCCCGCTCGTGATCTAAGTCTTCCTCTGGCTCTTGGGAATTGCCATTCCCTGCAAACACATTTCCCAATCCTGTCATCAGGCTCTTGGCAGAATTCCCCAAATGCTGATTTTCTAGGCACCTTGCCTCACTCTCTTCTCCATCTGATAAAGATTCTGGCTCATCCTTAATCAGGGGTTTGCTACTCTGCTGCTGACCATTGGAAGCCAGCTGTCCAAAGACATAGGAGGGGTGGAAGGAATCCTTCCCAGCCACAGACTTGAAAGACAGGTCTAAAGCGCATTCTATGCCAGATGAAGCCAAGGAGTGGTTAAGAGATCTTTGGGACAAAGGTCCCACTGAACTACAGACATTAGCTCTTGTTTTCTCAGCTGCCACGGTGTCCAATTCTGCTTCTGCTAATGCAGAGTTGATACTTACAAATTCAGAGGACCAGCCCAGATAGCTACTGTCCTTTTCTTTTCCAGCTGATCTTTCATATTCTGAAGCAATCAATTTTTGTTTGTTCCCGGGGCTGAGCTCACGCCCCAAGGGCACTCCTTCATCAAGGACCCGCATGTCTCTTTCCAAAGGGATCCCACTGCCGTTCATCTTTTCATCCACGCACAACTCCTTATCTTTCAGCTTGCCCTTGCAGACTTTCACAATGTCGTACATGTGAAGGTAGCTGGCTGCAGCCAGCACATCTTCAACGGGGAGGCTGTTGAACTCCAGCTTGCCTTCGTACATGAATTCAAGCAGCAAGCCAAACGCTGGGGCTGTCACAATGTCACTGTTCAGATGCACAATGTCCCTTTTGTCTAGCTGGTCCCTGTAGAAAAGATGGAAGTACATGCTGCAAGAAGCGAGAACAGCTCTGTGGGCTCGGAACTGAGCGTCTCCAACTAAAACAGTACAGTCACACAGGAAGCCCTGGTGACGCTGCTGACTCAGACACTGCAGCAACTGCCGGCTATGGTCTGGGAACTCCATTCTTCCTTCATAACCTGTTCAAAACAGGAAAAACTTGAATGCTACTCTAAACCACAGGGCTACAAACCAGCTATTAATAAACAAACAGATTGGCTGCGGAGGGGATAACTGGAACCTTGGGGATCACAGTTCACCTGTTAACTGTAAATTTTACTTAATTTTTTTTATTTTCAAAAATGCCTCCCCACATCAGAGCACCTGCTTGAAAAACAGGAAAAACTTGACTCTTAAGTAAACCAACGCTTCTAAGGAAGTAACGCCTCCAACCTTTGCCACTCAAGGCTTTAAAATGGAGGGGGGGGGAGAGAGGAGGAGATTGACTTCAGAGTTTTATGCATTCCTGGAAATCTTAACTCCAAGGGATCACCGTAACTGTTTGATTTAAAAAAATGTATTTTGCATCCCCACACTTAAAAATATTATTAATTCAAGAAAAAGCATAACCACATTGGCTTTGTTCTTTTAAACCATCACTTGCCCTTCAAAACAGAAATCAGAGTTATATAAGAAGGCATAGTTAAAACTAAGATGCAACTCTGAAAAGTTATTCAAAGCAAAAACACACACACAAAAAACCCCTCCCAATATTTTGCAGTTCCTCCTCAGCTACCTGTAATTAAGGCTCCTCTGAGGAGGACATAATATCTCAGGGACCTTACCTTGAATAGCCGGGGAATACAGACTGAAGGGTTCACAGGGAGGAAACCGAATCCCCCTCCCAAAAGTTCCAGAACAGCCTAAGCTTTTTGCTTCGGGTCTCCCCTCCCCCCATCACCCAAATGTTTGGGAAGAGAAGAGGCTTTCGCTAGCCAGTAACGGAAGAATGCTTGTGTGTGTGTGAAAAAAGGGGGGGGGAGAGAGGGGGGAAAAAGAAAGGAAAGAGCGTCTGGGAGGGAGGAGAGGGATGGGAGGAGTGCTCCGTTTGCTAATTACACCGCAAGCTGGAGAGTCAGCTGCTCTGACTTCACTGCGATGGAAATGCTACCTCCAGCTGTGCCCCTTTTAATGCCATATGTTACTTCAAATCTAGCTACCAGCCAACCACAGCTTGCTGCCTTTTAAAGTTCCAGCAACAACCCCCCCCCATTTATAGCCATCTATTAAATCTCAAACTTAAACCGAGTCCTTCCCTCATTCTAAATCCTGTCGACGCC
>JANHZT010004479.1:23533-41092 GCA_032468215.1 Stegonotus admiraltiensis | reverse complement strand
AAAGGAAAGGAAAGGAAAGGAAAGGAAAGGAAAGGAAAGGAAAGGAAAGGAAAGGAAAGGAAAGGAAAGGAAAGGGTTTTCTCCCTCCCAGTTGGAATTTAGACAGAGCATCCCAGGATGTTTGCAATACAGGTGTGTTGCCTTCAGCATCCTCCATCTCTCTCTCTCTCTCTCTCTCCCTCCCTCCCTCCCTCCCTCCCTCTCTGCAGCCCCAGGATGGTGTCGAAATTGGAGAAGGCCATGGAGACCATCATCTCCATCTTCCACCAGTACTCCCTCAGAGAACGCGACAGGGATAAGCTGAGCAAGGAGCTGAAGAAGCTCCTGCAGAATGAGCTGGAAGACTACTTGGAGGTAGGACCGATGGATTTCCGCGGGCCTTCGGTTTTAGTTGGGTTCCCCCCCACCCGGTCTTTTCCACTCAGTCCCAAATAAGAGCTGGAAGGGAGCCTGGGGGTCTTATAGTCTAGAGGGGAGAAGGGCCAGGGGGGTGACAAGATGGCAGTAGTCGGGTATTTGAGGGGCCGCCCCAAAGAAGAGGGGGGGGGTTCCTATTCTCCGAAGCACCAGAAGGCAACTAACCAAGGAGAGAAGCAACCTCGAACTAAGGAGGAGTTTCCTAAAGAATTCATCCGTGGAACCGCTTGCCACCAGAAGTTGTGGGTCCTCCCAACACTGGAGGTTTTTAAGAAGAGACTAAGGCAGCCATTGGTCTGGAATGGTCTAGGCTCGGGCCTCCTGCTTGAGCAGGGGGCTGGACTAGAAGACCTCCCAGCTCCCTCCCAGCTCTATTCTGACTAGTCCAACCTCTGCTCAACTTCTAAAGTGGGACTACAACTCCCAGTCTCCTGGGGATTGCCCCAAAGTCACCCAGCTGCCTTTCATACCAAAGTGGGACCAGAACTCACCGTCTCCTGATAATTGGGCCAGTCAACTAATCGTCTTTCAGGGCTAAGGCGGGACTAGAACTCCCAGTCTCCTAGTGATGGGCCTACAGCCAGCCAGAACTCCCAGTCTCCTGGTGTTTGCCCCAAAGTCACCTAGCTGGCTTTGATGCCAAAGTGGCACTAGAATTTTTACAGGTCGGAATCTGGGAAAACAGGTCAGGGAGGCGGATGAGTGCCGGGGGTTGGGGAGAACGGGACGATGACCCCTGGTATCCTTTGACTCAGGGATCAAAGGGCATTCCAAATCCTTCTCCGGTTTCTTTTTTTCCAGACCCCGAGAGATCCGAAGGGGCTGGACAAGATCTTTCGCGACCTGGACAAGAACTTTGACGGGCTAATCGATTTCAAGGAGTACGTGAACCTGGTCTGCGGCGTACTTATGGCCGCCAACCCTTCCTTTTCGGAGGAAACCTGAGCTTGCCAGTGGTCCTTCACGGGAACGCAAAGCTCGAGTGTTTTGGGGGTGTTCAAGCCCAGATGTCCCCTCCACAACGCCTCCCCCCCCCCTTTCTTGCGGCTTCCCTGCCCAGCTGGGAGCACCCCGAGGTGCCATGTAATCGTCTGCTGGGACAGCACTGCTGCTGATTAAAGCTGCTTAGTGAACACTGCGCCTGGTCTGGTCTCTTTGAGGGTGGGGGCAGGGATAGTGGGGGGTGGGGCGTGGGAGTGTTGGAAGAAATGTCCATCTGGGTTCAGTGAGAAGTGGGGAAAAAGACACTGGAATATATATGGAGACTATTGGGAAAGATGGTTTAATGATGGACAGGATCACATGGCTTGAGATCCCGGTCAGAGAGATTTATACCCTCCTGTTGGGATTTGAATCTGAGCTTGTGTTCTGATTGATGGTCAGACTCCCGTGGCACCATGCAGGGGTAACTTTGTAGGTTGTCTGTGTCCCAGGCTTGGTTGACTCCTGCTGGGTGATGATGCAATGAAAGGGCTTTGGGCAATTCCTACTAGGGCTCTGCCTGATGAAGGTAGATTTTTGTTATGTAGAATAGGCTGGCCCAGGCCTTAATGGTCCATTGACAAAGGTGGGGGAGGGGACTGATATTCTGTCCCCTTTTTAATATTTCCTAGAATATTTCATTTTCCTAGGACAGGGGTGGCTGCTAACTTCCTACAAGGGCGTTAGGGAAGAGGGGTGGAAGGCAGCCTGGGGCTCTTAGGGCAAGAGGGGAGGCTGGGGGAAGCAGGCAGATGGAGCCTGGGACATAGGGGGGCGGAGTCTGGTTTTGCGGGTGCACTCACAAAATGGCCCTCGAAGGGGGGATTGGCTAGCTGAAATGCAAAACCACACCCTTGTTTTCCATACTGAGACAACTAGCCATGCTCGAAACAGGCTCTTTTTTTGGGAATCAACTCCAAGATTTAAAAGAACGAGATACAAATAAAAACACTTAAAAAGGGGTTTTTTTGGGAAGGGGAAAAAACAAAACAAAACTCCCATTCATAAAAACGTGGCGCTCCGCCCACAAGCCGCCGAGCCCCGCCCCCTCACGGCCTGCCAGCCGCGTGATTGATGGCGAAGTCCGCGGAAAAAGTTGAAGCTCCGCCCCTTGGCTACACGAAGAGCTTATTCGTCACTCTTGGGCGCCCCGCCCTTTTCTCGCGCTCGCTCGTTCGCTCTTCTGCGCCTGCGCGGCTCTGGTTCTGGGTGGGCGGACCCTATTTCTTTTTGCCCCTCGCTGGCGCATGCGCGAGCTGTGAAGAAAGACGAGCCTTGGGCGGCGCCATTTTGCCGGGGCTTTCTCTGAGGGGAGATTTCTAGAGAGGCAGAGAAGCCGCGGCGGTGGCGGAGAGCGGGTCGTGCTGCTCCCGAGGGTCGGATAAGTGAAGGGGAGAGAACCACCACCGCCACCATCTTGGCGTTCAGGGCATCCGACGGGGCCGGCCGGGCGAGGCCTGAACGGAGCCTCCCGTCGCAGCCGCCGGCAGAGTCGCCAAACAAGCCGGGCGAGCCTCGACCCCGACGGTGAGGGGACCCGCGGCTGTGGCCGGGTGGGATTTTGGATGGGGGGGGCCCTCTCCCGGACCGTTGGCCCACGTGACCGGCTCGAAACGCGGCCTACCGGAAGTGGGGGCGGGCACTTCCGGTGGAGAGGGGCGGGGCCGCTCGTTTGCGCGCGCACCCTCCTTTCCCACCTGGCCCTTAAGTGGACTGCATGTCCCATCTGGGGCGTCTGTGTATTATGGGGGATTCCTGTCCTGGGGGATGATGGGTGTTGTAGTCCAGCTTTGCTAATAGATGGGTTTATTGGCCGGGGGGGGGACCCCAGGCTGGGAGAGGCCGTCCTTGAGTGTTTGAGCCCCCTCCCCAAGCAACTGGGCCCCCCTTCTAAAAGCCCATATTGGAATTCTGCCTCCAGGGTTCCTGAAATTTCCCTTACTGCTACTACAACAACCCTGCAGGGGAGGCTGGTGGAGAGAGTGGGGTGGGGGGGGGACACAATGGCCTGAGAAGTTTTTGTGGCTGCTGGCTCCACAGCTGGGGATTCCTAAATTCTGAATAAAATTTCACACACATAAATACACCTAGAAGCGCCTTATATGCCCTGGCCTGATTAGATTCTCACATATACAATATATGACAGAGATAGCATACCCATGTATACATAAGACACACACACACACACAAACTTCATTACACAGAAGAAATTACAAATGCCTCCTATGACCCCTGCTGGTAAAAGTATTGGAGAAGATTCCAGCAGCCATGTTCTGCATGATTTCCTGCCACGTTGTTGCCCAAGACAAATCTGCTTCAACATGATGTTCTTGACATCACTCCCAAAAAGTTGTCATCTTAATCCAGAAGTCCCTAAAGTCTTTTTGAGCCAAGGGCACAATAACAAACCTGAAACTTTGTTATTCAACTTGGGGACACAATGGCTGCCTTTAGGGTTGTGGCTTTGCAGGTAGACCAGTCACTCAATACCTGTTCACTAGAAAGCAAACTGGTAAACTTTGTGCTCTGAGAAACCTTCTCAAGGTTTTTCTATCAGCCTGAGGTTTTCTTTATCTTTTGAACAGATAGTCATTAACCAAGTCAGCTATGTAATATTTCTATTTTCTAAGTTCTCTATAGGTCTTATATGACTTTAAAGGAAATTTTTGAAATAAAAGATAATTCTGGAGATTTGTGTTTTGCTCTTTAGCATACCCCCTTTCTTTTAAAATATAATATTTAAAAAATAAATAAAATGAGAGCAGATCAGAGTCCTGATGATGCCAAATAAGTTCATGATCATATTCTACACATAGTTGTCATAGTGAGGATTTCATCATTAAAACAAACATAAAATAAGTTCTGGTTGCCCATACTACAAGTCAAAGACATATTGGAATAGAACAAAATGTCAGCCTTTTCTTTTAGGCTAAGAATTTTGGAATTCCAGTCCAAACATCTGGCAGGCCTGACCCTTTTTTTAAAAAAATAAACAATCTGTACCACTTGCCTTTAACAGCAGCCCTTCATGTAGATGACAAAAAGGTCGAATGAATGTAAAGGAACACAATAAGGGCAACCTCTGGTGGTCACGATGATGCTGAACTAAAGTTTCTCAGAGCCTCTGTCAACATAACCAAGGTGGGAGATGCTGAAAGTTGATGAAAACTTCTGGAAGGTCACCTGTTTCCCGCCCATCTGGCTGGAAATGGGAGCCAAAGCCCAGACTGTCTGAAGCATACTAGACTGGGAGAGGCTCTTCTGATGAGAAACAGCTTCATCTTGCTTATTACAAGCAAAGACTGTACCTGGCCAAGATGGGTTTTTTTACAATCATACATTTCGATAACAACAAAATACAAAGAATGATGTTTAGAATGCATTTCAAAAGATATTTTTGTGGAATAAGTTTCACAGAGTCTTTAAAACAGGATTATAGTTTTTATGTGCCTTTTCAGAAATGTAATCCTTTAAAATTACGCCTCTATGTTCTTTCAGGTGGGACAGTGGCACATTCAGAATTATGACAACAATTTATTTGAATTATTATACAGATTGTTCAATTTGCAGATGCCCCTGGTATAACTCAACATAAGTAAGTCACAGTTTAGGTCAAAGTCAGACATTTAATAATTGCTGAACATTACATAAATGAAAGACAGGAAAAATGTCTGGCCATCTACAACTCGTGAAATGCCTGGCTGAAAGAAATGTTAATACAGGTAGTCCTCATTTAGTGACCACAATTGGGACCAGCCCCTCAGTCATTAAGCAGATCGGTCACTAAGTGAAACTGTGGCTGTGCTTATCAACTTCAGCTTTCCTTTACAAACCTGCATAGGTCATAAATGTGAGGCTTGGTCATAAAATTGCTTGTTTCCTTACTTCATAACTACAGTGCTAAGCTGTAGCTATTAGCTGTCATATAGTTGCTAAACGAAGTAGTTGCTAAACAAAGCCAAACTTTAAATACATTATCTGAAAACATTCAATGAAAAATGCAAAACCTTTGCCGAAATGAAGAACATTTCTTGTAGAAACTTTCTGGCTATCTGCAGTCATTCAAGGCTGTCTAACATCCAATTAGAGAAGTTGTTTATGTTGCTCTTTGTAGCTGATAGGAGAGAGGATAGGTAGGTTCTCATAATTTTCTCACAGTCTTTCCCATAGGCTAGTGAAAGGGTAAGATTGAGCTAGCAAGGAGAAGATTGATGAATATTTAAAAACAAAGTCTTCTGGGAACAGGAAAAAGAACATTGAACATAGGATAATAGGGTTGGAAGCAGTGGTGAAATCCAAATCATTTTACTACTGGTTCTGTGGGCATGGCTTGGTGGATGTGGTGTGGCTTGGTGGGAGTGGCAGGAAAAGGATACTGCAAAATCTCCATTTCCACCCCACTCTGGGGCCATCCAGAGGTGGTATTTGCCAGTTCTCCGAACTATTCAAAATTTCAGCTGCCGGTTCTCTGAACTGCTCAAAATTCCCGCTACCGGTTCTTCAGAACCTGTCAGAACCTGCTGGGTTTCACCCTGGTTAGAAGGGACCTTGGAGGTCTTCTAGTGATTCTAACCCCTGTTCAGGCAAGAGACTCTATATCAGGGGTGTCAAACTCAAGGCTCAGGGGCTGGATCTGGCCCATGGGGTGCGTAAATCTGGCCCACAGGGCCACCCTGGAAACAGCAAAGGACTGGCCCGCAGTGCCTCGGCCCGGCCCAGGCCAACTGGGCACTGATCTACAACCTGGTGGTGGCCATTTTCGTTGGCAGAGTGCTGCAGACAGCTGTCGCAGCCGAAAACGGAATGCCCCCCCCCCAGCTCTGTTTTTGCTGGCAGAGTGCTAGCAAAACAAACTCACTTGACCTCCGCTTCCTAGGGCTCAGGACAGCCTGTGCCGCCGTCCAGGGATCCTCCACGTGGTCTGAGAGGGATGGTGAAGCTCCTCTGGAGGACAAGGGTTTGGTGCTCTCCCTAGTCTCACCTTCCTCCACTGGAGACAATGGATCCCCCCACCCTGTCTGGGCCACCACAGGTGCCCCCAGCATGAGTGACATTGAGCTGGCCATGCCCACCCCAGCCACACCCACCTGGCCCACTGAGGTCAAACACAACCCTGATATGGCCCTCAATGAAATTGAGTTTGACACCCCTGCTCTATATCATTCATGACTGTCCAGACTAAGAAATGTTTATGGAAAAGAAGGACTGTTTAATGAAAAGAAGAACCGGGAGGATATGATAGCAGTCTTCCAATAACTCAGGGGCTGCCACAAAGTAGAGGGGGTCAAACTATTCTCCAAAGCACCTGGAGGCAAGACGACAAGAAACAATGGATGGAAACTATAATCAAGGAGAGAACCAATGTAGAATGAAGGAGAATTTCCCTTACAGAACAATTAACCTCTGGAATGACTTGCCTGGAGGTTTTTAAGATTGGACAACCATTTATTTGAAATGGTATAGGGCAGTGATAGGCAAACTTGGCTCTTTCACACCCTGTGGACTTCAACTCCCAGAATTCCTAAGACAGCTAAGACAGAATTCCTAAGACAGTTAAGACAACCCACTCGTATAGGGTTTCCTGCTTGAGCAGGCTGTTGGACTAAAAAACTTCCAAGGTCCCTTCCAACTCTGTTATTCTGATTCTTCTTGAAAACTTCCAGTGATGAGCACCCACAACTTCCAGAGGCAAGCTTTTGTAGGAGTGTGAAGGAAAAATAATTGGCTTATCATGTTGTAAATAAATCTTGTCCCAGTGCTTGCATGGCAGAGATTGAAGTTAAAATAAAACTTGTGTTCATAAAAAAATAAGATGTGTTATAGGATGTGTCTTGGATCACACCCATAAACTACAAATATTATTTGTGACATAGCTGTTTACTGGACTAATGAACACTCCATTTAAGAAGGTAGTTTATTATGTTATATGATAACTGTGTTAGCTATGTTTTCTTTTTCTTTTTATTCTTTTCGTTTATTAAAAATGAAAATGTTAATTTAATGGAAGCCTGATTATGGTTCTAATAACATAACTGTTATGTGAGCAAAATTACAAGATGAATATATATAGATATATAGATGCATACGCATACACATACACACACATATATATTTAATTATTTAAAGGACTTCTGTGCTGCTTTTCAAAGCATTGATATTCCTGAAGGGAGCATATATGATATAAAGGCTTTGTAAAACTAATAATATCCAAATTATTACGTTAGAAGAACAATTTCACTTTAGGCCAACTATCCTGAAACATGTTTAAAGTTTCTAAATTTTAGGTAAAATACAGTTTTAAAATTCAGCAGCTGTTTTAACTTTTGACTGGGAACGGCCCAGAGTTGGTTATACGATAGGTGGCTATATAAATGTTCTAAATAAATATAAATAAATAAACTAAATGCAGACTGAAATAAACACTTTTTTTTTTTACGAAAACAAGCCAACAATTGTTTATTTTTGCTTGACTTCCCCCATTCCAAATGTGGTTCTCAGAGATGAATGCAGTAGATTAATCTGGCAGGGAACATAATCCTCCAAACAATATGTTCCTGAATATTTTTTTATTAAAAAAAGGTTAATAAAACTCTTCCTTTAAATTGGTGTATCATTCTTATTACTAGAGCTCACTGATATGTTTCCTCCTGTCTTCTATGTTTTACTGGCCAACATGTGGTTTGCATGATATGTAAAGCCATGCAATTTGAAAATAAAATTTGGTTGCTGGTTTTGAATTCCAGTTTGTATTAAGAGAAATGGCAGTCACAGAGGTTGCTAATCTTTGGCTGAACCAATCACCTGGGACAGATAGGGAGTTACAATAAAAGAGAATATATGTAGCTCAGGGTTAAACTTTGGAGCACTGAAAATACTACCTAGTTGGGTAATGAAATATCTGCAAGCAAATCACCAAGCTCAGAGGGTATTGCAGACTTCATAGAAAAGGAGTTATTTAGGTGGTATTAATATGGTGATGTAGGTACCCATTAATGGATTTTTCCCATTAACTAATCACTGTGGTTTAGCACTGTTCGTGGAGACATCCATTTGCATAGTCCTGGTTCGTACATTTGCTCTAAACCATGGTTTGTAAATCAAAATGGCTGAGTTTGCACAATATGACAAGCCAAAATTCAATAACCCATTTTATAGTTTAGCCCATGCAGACAGTGCCCTAAAAACACATTGTGCAAAACAAACCTCTAGAGATCATGCAGTTTTGCTATGGAGGGCTTGGATTCAGTACAGGAGAGCTTATTTTAATAAGACAAAGGGCACCAAATATTTCTTGACTGTGCTTGTTAAAACAAAGAAAAGCCAGCCAGTTTCAGCTGAATTTGCACATAAGAGCACTTTGCCTCTCAGAATAAATAAATCAAAAAAGAACATTTGGAAAGCCTATTTCAACAAAGAAAAGGAGTTAGAACGTAATAATGGCGAAACCTCCTCTACAAAGATAGTTTTCCAAGATACTGTCAAGGTATCAAGGAGAAGATTGTATAATCAGGATTCTCAAAAATCCTTGCTACAAATACAAATCTCCACCTTAGCTTTAATGTGCATTCAAAGGTGCTGAGTAAACAGACTTTGACAAATCCATTTTTTCCCATAAAACATAGAAAGCCATCTCTTGAAGACAAGTAAAAGGAAATCAAATGTGGCAAATTTTCTAGTTTTTTGCGTGTGATGAAAATATAGTTTTCCCATTTGTATACTTACAGTAGTTTCCCTGCAGAAGTTTTCATTGTGAAGGTGGTTTCAAATATGAGGTATTAAAATAAATGACAATTGTCTAGCAATATTCTAAACCACAAATAACATTCAAACTGCATGTTAAAAGGAAAGCCAAATAAACTGCATTTAACATGATGCACTGTTAACAATAATGGGGACTTTGACAGGAGCTGGGGAGCAGGAGGCCTACTTCTTTTCTATGTGCACTGTGATACCATACGCATATATGAAAGGGAGAATGCTTATGGCATAACAACATAATGCTTGTCATTTTGACAAAAGGAGCAAGATGACAATAGTGAAGATGCCTGATGCAACCACGTAATTGAAGTGCCACCCCTCAATGTCACATGCATATACAAAGGGACAAGGGTTCAAGCATAGAGTTATAATTGTCATCTTGACTCCCCTGTCTTCCTTTAATAGATCCTGAGAATTTTTATAATGTCCTCAGAATAGAACTAAATGTGCCAGTTAAGACGGACTTGCTTCAATACTTTTATTCAAAAGAAGAGAGATTAAAATACTGGTTTTTAATGCATTGCATCTCAAATGTTATACAATATAACATAACCGACAATAACATAATCCAACTGCCAGCTATATTTTTAAGAACACTTGTCAATGTTCCAAATTGTGTTCCAAATTCTGTTATTC
Organism: Stegonotus admiraltiensis; assembly: GCA_032468215.1. Taxonomy (NCBI): domain Eukaryota; kingdom Metazoa; phylum Chordata; class Lepidosauria; order Squamata; family Colubridae; genus Stegonotus; species Stegonotus admiraltiensis. The sequence continues at coordinate 31,300 of JANHZT010004479.1, read as the reverse complement.
TCCTGGAAACTGGGCAATGCCCTTTGAAAACAAAAACTTGGCTATGTACTGTTAACATTTTGGTTGCAAATACATGTTCTCAAAAACAAGGAAGGACTGCTATAGTTGACTCAAATGATTCTTAACAGAGATGCAAAGTTTAAATAGATGACCGTAAAGATTGGTTAGGTTGTGATCCTAGTTACTTGTTTTCCAGGGATATGATATCAGCGTTTTATTATATTAAACAAAGATTATGGGGAAACTCAGTACAGGAATCAATCGTGAAAGCCATTTACAGGTTAAAAATTTACCCACAGATAAAAATCCTAAAATTACATTGGCAACAGCCAAATTTTTAACTATGGCTATAAAAGCCAGGTCTTTAGTAACATATTAGTAATTTCAAATTTTAAACATTTTATATAATATTTATCAATTTATATTATTTGTTAAACGGTTTGATCTAATGTCGAACTTTTAGATTATATGTACACTTTGCTATTTGGTTTTTTTTACCATAAATATAATTATGTGGGTCAATTATATAGTCTTATATTAGAAGTTATTAATTTTTTTAAGTTTCAAAGGTGATAAAGTATTTTAGCTTAAGCAAGAATTTGGAAACACTGGGTTAATAAATCATGCTAAGACATAATGTTGTTTGTCTGTTTGTGGTTTATTATGAAGTGCAAATCCAGCCAGTGCCATTTATAAACCATTGCTTAGTGATATATGTAAGGCCAACTCATTGTGGCCTATTCAGTAAATTGAAATTGAACTTAAAGCAAGTCAAGTGAGGTTTAACAATAAAATAAAATATACATTACATTTGAGATGTGTATTCCACCTTTTCTCTGGGAGAAGAATTAATGTAAAGATGCTTTTCACTCATTAGATTTACATTCTGACATATTTCTAGCCAGTGCAGGCAGCATAACTATCACTCCGTCCTCAAACACTTCCCACAACAGTCCTGTAGAGTAGATCAGGCAGAAAGAAACTAATTGTCCCAAAGTCACCTAGTAAGATGTTTATAATTAATTGATTCACAGTATATACAACCCAGCTCCCAGTGACTCTGGGTGGGTGCAGATTGTTGGAAAAACATTAAAACAAGAAAACAATACAAAACAAAACACAAAAGAAGACTGCAGAGATAAACCCAGATGGGAACAAAGAAAAAGAACAGGGTTTCAATCATGCTTGCAAAGAGTCTTCAGCACCCTTCAAAACAGCAACAGGATGGGGGATATTTGAATGGGGGAAACCTCATTCCAGAAGACAGGTACCATCACAGAGAGGGCACATTTCTGGGATTCCAATTACTTAATCTGAGGAACTCAGAGTGTGCCAATCTGCTAAATAGGATCAACAGGGCAGATGTTATGAAAATAGGCAGTCCCTCAAGAAATCAGATTCTAAGGCTGGAAATGGATTTAAATCTAGATTTCTCCACTCTTTGTCCAACACTATAACACAAGGGTTTTCAAATTCTGTGGAATCAATTTTTTTTTAAAAAATCACAGAAATACACCCCCACCCCCAAGCATGAGGCCAAGTCTAAAGATAGAAAATTGGCTATGTTCAAGTCAACTTTTTCTTCCCTTAGGCTTAGCCTCCCACAGAACTCCTCCCAGAATCTAATTGTTGCAGAATCCTGAGCTTCCATGGAACATAGTTTGAAAAACCCTGCTTTTACCAAGATGCCATTCTGGCTGTCTGGTTAGCATGAATCGGGAAGCACAAAAACAAAGTTAAGAGTTGGCTTCAAATTTTGGTGTTCATTGGAAATGGTGGCTGGTCACAGAATAGAGGATTAAGATGGAAAGATTAAAAAAAAAGATGCTACCAGATTTCAGAAGGAATCTGGTAGCATCTTTTCAACTTTGTTAGTTGGAAAAGGTGTTGCTAGACTCTTGAGTTTTGGCTATCACACTCTAACAGGGCTCTCTAGTAATGCTGGGTTTGGAGGAAGTAATCCAATCTAGATTAACTACTAGAAAGAGTATTCTATGTTATACTCTGCTCCAAAAGTGAGCAACAAGGAATAACAATTCTGCCTGATTTCTGTACCGTAAGGAAGTATTACAAGACCCTTTTTTTGTAAGGAGAATTTGTATGGCTAACAGTGGATGGGGAAAAAGGCAGGGATTGGGCCATAACTATTATAAATAAAACTCCATGGACTCCTCTTATCATCTCATAATATTTTCGTTCCTTCCCCTTTAAGTATTATGCTATATTAAGCATTATGTATGACTGCCCTCCAGGTATTACCCATTACAGTACTGTGTGGTCTTTTGATGTTTCTGTCACTTTGAACATGGCTGTGAAACTTTATTCCAACACTGTATTTTTTACTTCTTTTTAAAAAACTGACTAGTTTCACACATCCCAAATGAGTTTGCTTAACTAGGATTTACCAGATAAATAGCATTTGCTGAGTTTGTAAAACACACTAAGATCAAGCCAAACAAATTTCATTACCTACTGTAAAAAGTTTAAGACACTATATGAACTTAGCAAAATAGTTTATTCCTATTAATGTTAAAATCGTGTATGAATTTTGAATGAACTAATTGTTTTTTCCCCTTTCCTGTCTTTTTTTTTGGTATGTTATTTTTTTAAAAAAAGTTGTTGCCTTTGATCTAATGAAAATCGTTTTGAGATTTTTAACAATGAGAAGCGATCTAAAAATATAGAGGAACTCCTTACATTGAATTATCTGCGATTTACTCTCACTCTGCCTACCAATCCAGTAATTACGGCAAGTCTGCGTGTCTCTCCTCCAGAGTAAGACCCATTTGGAGTTCAGGGCTAGGTAAACGTACCTAGGTCGGTCGGCAGCCTCCAAACGCCAAAGAAGCGCCGGGTGAACCGAGGAAGCAAAGAAAAAGGGGGCGCGTTGGTAAACTGGGAGGCGGGAGGAAAGTGGGCGAGAGCTTCCCGAAGGATGTTTTGTGAGTCTGTACGTTGGCGCGGGAGGCTGCCGTTTGTTATTATTTATTTTAAAAAATTGAATGGAAACAAGGAGAGGAGCATGCCGGGCGGTAGGACCCCGCGGGCGTTCCGGGGAAGAGACAGAGAGAGTGTGTGTGCGCGAGTGAGTCAAAGAAGGGAAAGGAAGGGAAGCTGGAGGAACTGGGAACGGCAGCAGCTACGCTCCAAACCCACAACGCCCAGCTTGCCTCGTTTCTCTCTTTCAAAGGGAGCCTGGATAGAGAGCGGGAGCCCGAGCACGGGCGCCTTCGGCCGCTGGCAACCTTTCTGGCCTCCATTCATAACCGATGCAGGCGAAGAGCTCCATGGGCTGATTCCCTGGGAGACCAGCGGTACCAGCAGCAAAAGGCGGAGGCGCCTGCAATAGCTCGCCTAGGCCTCGGCTCCGGCCAGCGGCTTTCATTGCAACCCTTTCCAGGCCATGTAAGTGAGCCGTCGCGCCGTTCCCAGGTTAGAGATGGGGAGGAAGCAGCTCTGGGGCCTGCTCTGCCTTTCGGCTGCCCTTGCTGCCTCATTGTCTGGAGCGCCCGGCCGGAGCTGCGCTGCACCTCTTTCTGCTCTCCCGCTGCGTCTGGTTAAGCTGTTGGTTTGGCAAATGGCTCGTTGTAAAAAGTGACTCTCTCTGGCGCTCGCTCGCTCGCTCGCTCGCTTAGAGGCCTGGCAGGATTCAATTTCTTTATTCCTCTCCCCGCGTTCTCTTCTCTTCCCCACCTCTCCCCACCTTTTAGTGCATTGCAGTGGCGGCGGCGGCGGCGGCTGTTTTCTGCAGATGCAGCTGGGCGCCAGGCTTTGGGAATGGTTTGCACCCGAAAAGGGAGGAAAAACGGCGAGAGGGGGTGGGGGGGGTCTCTAGGTGGGCGCGTGCGAGAAGTCTTTTGCCGCCCTGCTTGGGTTCCTCTCGGTTTGTTTTCTTTTCCATCTCCTGTTTTCGCCCAGGACCCGGGTAGTTGACTCACGGGACAATTTTTGTTTTTTTGTTTTTTGACCCAAGTCGGAGGGAAGAAAGAGAGGAGCTGAAAGAATTTCCGTAGCGGGATCTGCCTTTGCAGAGAATCGGATGCGAAGAATTGTCGCTCCGCTGGCTCCCCTCCCCTTTTTCTCTGCGGTGTTTGTTTACCTCTGGCTTCCCCATTTGCTGGCCACAGCTGTTTGAGCAGGAAAGAGACAGGATCTCGCTTCGTCTTCCTTCTTTACTTCCTAGGTAGCCGAGTCTCTGCCTGCGCAGCAGCGAGGAAGGAGGGAGCTTGAAGGAGCATCCAATATTTCTTGTCCTGCCCCCCACCTCCCTTCCCTTCAGCGCTAGAAAACCCAACGGCTCTCCCTGCGTCATCCCCTTGGGTTTGATTCGTGGATCCCAGCTTGGTAAAAGACACGCGGCGGGTTCACTTCGCACGTTGCCTTTCTAAGATGCATGGCCAGACGACGTAAATGAAGCAAAGCCGTATGTCATACTAAGAGGACGCATATTGGATTGCTGTAATGGTCCCTGTCTAAAGTGGAGGGTGCTTAGCTGCTTGCCAAAGCCTGTGGCCCTGTGTAAACCCACTAGCCCCCGCCCCCTTTTAAGTTAACTCTGGATAAAGTGAAATAACTAAGTATCCTTTGTCTTAGACATAGAGTGTTATGGAAAAGTTTATAGTTCGATCGATTTACTTTTTAAAATAAAACAAGGGGTTTTGGGAAGCCAAATTCTTAGGTGAACTCCATACGCGTGTATCTTGGACAGAACATTCATGGTTTTAATGTCCTGAAAATGCCCCATTGATTTGAAGTCATACAGATTGTATAGTCTCTGCATTACAACATGTTCAGACTGTAAAGGTTCAATAATCATGAGTAGTAGCTGCACAGGATAGTATTTGTATGGGAGACTAACCGTCTATTGTAGGCTAATGTTGCTCACCTCTTCATATATCCTTTTAACCACAGACTATGCACCATGATGAACCTAAAGCAACTACCAATGAAAATGTTCAGGAGCTGGAATTTGAAATGGAGGTTAGCTGTTGATTGCAAACTTCAGTTCCTGCCATTTTTGGCACATGTCTATCTTTGTGTAAATGGCAGAGAACACTCTGAACCTATACAGAAATAGTCCAGCCATACAAATACATCCAGTTTTCTTGCTGTGAACAATCTTGATAATTTAAATATATGTTTTTGTGACGATAGAAGTAACATCCGAAAGGACTGTCTAGGGAGCAACCAGTGGTTCCATTGACTGCTGGCAGAAGGGTAACAGTAATGCCAAGAAAAACTGTTGCTTCTGCCTATGTCCTCTTCTTCTTTAATGTGAGAACCATTGGTGGTTCATAGATTGCACTGAGCCATGGTTTGTTTAGCCTTGGTTTATTGCGCACATCATAATTGGCTGGATTCACACAGTATAACATCCCCAAGCCTAAACAATAGATGTGCAACTCCTGTAAACTGAAGGATGACACCATACTTTGCATGGCATGTCAAGAATTACATTCAAAAAGAGGTGGGTCCCCTTTTGGAGGGGATGCAGGAATTTTAAAGCTTAATATTGATATCAGAAGCATATGCCACATTTAGAGCATCCATTTCCCCCTTAATGGTCTCTAAAATCCTCCTCAAAAAGAAAGCAAACATGGTTTGGATGTCGCCTTTTTTGCACCCCTGCCCTAAAGCAGGATATGTAAACAAAGTGGCTGGGTTCATCATGTTATGAACCAAAGTCAGATCAGTCCTATGATGTCTTATCATTTGGTGTGAACCTAGCCCAGTATTAAAACTAGGATCAAGAAAATCAGGATTCAGGTTCTTTCTGGAGAGTTGTTTGTATGATACCAGTTATCATTTTTTCAGTTTCTTTTCTTCTTTTCTGTCTATCTGAGTACATGCTAGAAAGTAAACAGGGTAACTTTCAGGGAGGAAGAATTTCAATGTGAGGACAGAATTCAGTTGCAGTCAAATTTTGGTTTGTGTAATTCATTCACCTTTGTCTTTGCTGTGAATATACCCAAAGAACAAGTCTCCTTTTACACTGTAAAATTCTGGGGGTTTTCCCCCAAGGCTGTCCTGGTTAATTATCACCACTATATTTGTTTACAGGTAAATGAACTTCATAAGTTCTTTTGCTGTTACAGCTGAACTATTGACTTTCTATTCATAGCCACAATATTTTCATTTAGTTATCTTGGACCAATGGAGTTATTAATGTTTTAAAACCTTTGTGCCAGAAATAATGGCTATTGAGGGAGATATTACCAGAGATAATATGTACTAGTGGAGGAAAGACTGTATAAAATGAACATGTAAACCAAAATCAATCAAAATATTTCTGATTTACCTATATCAAATTTATATTCTGCTTTACTTCAGGCTGTTCAAAATAGTTCCCTTAAGACTTGTTTTTCATTTATTCTTGCAACAGTTGTTAGTGGTAGGTCAATAGAGAAAGAGTATCACAAGGTGAATTTTTGCCAAGGACAAAGTGAACCGCAGGTTATCTGACAAATGAATCAAATCCACCTAGGGTGAAGAAAAACTCTGCATGGTACCATAAAAAATTGGCCCATACTTAAGATTTTGTGCTTGAACAACAAATGTGTAGTAATAACACAAGGTAATGGACAAGATGCTTTTTTCCTTTATTATGTGGAGAACTTGCTTTAAAAAATACTGTGCATTGACCCTTGACCTTCGCTTTTCTGTATCAAGTTATGTAAGATGTCATCATGTCCAACAAAATGAATTGGTAGGATTCTAATGGAACATTTCTCCATGCTAAGTGTGATTCAAGTCCCCTGCACAAAATAGTGATTTATTTTACAACATGCATGGGAACAATCAGTAAACTGACGGGTTTACTTCGGCATTCCCCAAATGATGGAGAATATTAGGAAAGTCCCTGCACATTTCAAGCTTTTCCTGGGCATCAAACAAAGTTGCACATTGTATTCTTCTTTGGAAAGAATCTGTTCATTGAGATAGCATAATAGCACATGGTGTATTTGTAGAAGGTATCAGATTAAATTTCTTGCATCCCAGATAAAAAATCGGAATAGATGAATTGGAGTTGATGGTGACCAGTATAACAAGTGATTAAGGAATAGGATTGGAGCAGGAAGGGTGACTTTAGGCCAGTCTCTCCATTAGATGCTCAGCAACAGAAGTTCCTAGGTTCGATCTTGACAAATTTAGAGCAGGCTGTGGGAAGATGAAACCCTGCAAAGTTTATGGCTGTCCACTCTTTGGTTGATGGACCAGTGGTCCAAATCTGAAGTTTGAGTTGTAGAATGGCACATTAGTTTATGAAAAATTGCCCTGCATACAGTATCTGCAATGCCTCCAGACGGTCATTGCGTCTCTAGCATAATGTTCTAAGTAGTTATGTACAAGAGGTGCCTTTGCAGTGCTTCGTAGTTTGCACATTTCTAAAGGTGCAAGTTACTCTGCCTCTTCGTAAGTGTGTGATAATATTAATGAAGTTAGAATATTCTTCAATATTCAGAAGCTAGAATATTTCAGTCTATATTCCTGGGTCTAAAGCTGATTTATTGATTCATCATTCTGTATGGCCTCCCATATCACTTAAGTGGCATTGGACATCTTACAACAGTCAGACCATTTTGCTTTACTTACAAATGTTGGCTTCATCATCTCTGTTTCTCTGGGATGATCATGTCTAATCTAAAATACAGTATTTATTATCAACTGGGGTTTTTTTTTGCTTTGATTAATATGCTGCCCTTCTCCGGAGACTCAGGGCGGCTTACAATGCGTTAAGCAATAGCCTTCATACTTTTGTATATTTTA
>JANHZT010004478.1:43528-56963 GCA_032468215.1 Stegonotus admiraltiensis | reverse complement strand
GGGGGGTGGGGGATATAGGGGGGAAAAACTTCGTTTTGTAAAACTTTTCAATAAAAAAAAATCCAGTTGCTGTCCAAGTCCATTGTCATTTTTTTTTAAAAACTATCAATTCCATTTTGAGGTTTATCCTTTGCCTTCTTCTTTAGAGGATTTCTATAGTGGTATTTAAAACTCCCCTTCTAATTCAGTGGACTTTAAATATTAATATCAATCACCTTTTCACCAACAGCTCACCCTTATAGAAAGCCCAATAGAATTTAAACTATTATCTACTTTCAGCTCCCTCTCCGGTGAAGAATTTCATGTCTTCATGGCTACTATACATGAAGAGCCAGTGAGATGCTATGGTGGACAACAAGCTACATTCTTGGGTTGACATAAGACAACACATGTTGTAATGTCTATTCTGGCATGTAATAAAATTTATATCCAGCCATGCCCTTTTAAGCCTATGGCAGGCTTTTGCTGAGTCTGAAATACTATTGTCACAAGGAAAAGAAATGCAATAAAATGCAATAAATAAAATAGTGCTTAAGTGGGTGTGGTACATCATGAAAACACTTAAGCTCACATATCATAGCATTATGGATATTACATTACATCAGGCCCTCATGTACTATATGTGATTTTACCTGACTGCTTACTATGACAAGAAAAGTCTGAATAATTAGCAAAAATGAAGAATTGTTCAAAAACACGGGCAGCATATGTATTAATCTGTGTTAGCCATAATAAGTAATAGATTTTCATGTATCAAGGCTACATACTGGAAATCAAATCACATGCATCTTGATCTAATCCAATCTTTGTAATACTATGCAACCAGTCTCCACAGAGAGAGAAGTAATAGAATCCCAGCAGACAATCTTTCCTGCTTGCTATGCAGAATTTTGCTTAATTTTGCAAATAGATGAAACAAAGGGCAATGTGAAATGTAAACTTAGAAAACTGAGTATAAATTCAAATTAACTAATCTTAGAAAGTACTACATTCATACCAGTGGTGGGATTCAGCTGGTTCTGTCCAGATTGCGCAAACTGGTAGTGGTGACTGCGGGAGGCTCCGCCCATCCACCTGGACGTAAAGCGCAACTATTGCGCATGCGCAGAAGGCTGTGCGCATGCACAGAGGTGCAGCATCCCACAGTCATGTGATCATTTCACAAATGACCTTCAGTCATTTGTGACCCAGACTTTTAGATTCTGACAAGCAAAGTCAATGGGGAAACAGACAGAAAAGACCATCACATGAGGTTGTGCTTAATGAGGCATAGGATTCAAATAACTATGACAACTTGAACTGCCAAAATTGCTGGTGTAAATCATCACATAACATTGGCTGCTCTTGCTGTAATCTTCCCAATGCCACAATTCAGGATTTTTGCTTTTTATTTTAAACTATGGATGGGATAATAGGATGTGAATTTATCTAAAAGAAAGTAAAAAGAAACTCCATTACAATTACATTTGCTTCAGGCTCCTGATCACCCTAAAACTGTGCTTGCATCGTTTGAATATCACATAGATTATTCCAACATGCAATTGCCAATACAGTATTGGCAATTCTTTTCTGTAGGCAGATACAAGGTTAGCAATCAAGACTTTGTATGACTAGTTTTTGTTTTACTTTCGTTTTCTCTCCCCCCCCCCCCCAATTACTCGAATAGGGATTATTCTTTATACTATTTATGTTGTTTGTATTTTTTGTCATGGATTGCACCAGTGAGGCTAAAACCAATTTCGTTGTATACATGATGTACAATGACAATAAAGGCTATACTACTTCCTGAATTTTAAACATTGGCATTCAAATGCATATTAAAGACTTTTAGTAAAGTGATCTAGACTATATCAGCTTTAAAAGTCCAACTGGATTTATATTTCTGTAGAAAGGGAGGATGTGATTTGTTTCCTTTTGCAAACAAGTTTCCTTTCAACTTTCCTGCAGTGGCAAAGCAGTTTTAGCGTCCCCATCAGGCATAGTGCTCTGTTGATGAGGCGTCTTTGATGCAGGGACGACTTTGTGACCTAAATTTAATGAAGTTAAATCAAGGAGTCAAGCTCTCCACAGAAGCAATTGGCTCCTGCACTGCCACTTTGTGAGCGGAAGAAGTAGATTATTAGGAGACGCGAATAACACCGGGTTGGGGGCGGGGAGCCCAATTCAAATCAGCGCTTGTTGCTGTGGTCTGAATTGCTGAGGATAGGAGCCTGCCGACCCGCACCAACGCAGTTGTTCTTCCAGGCGAGAGGAACAATCGAAGATTTATCTTCCCCTCTTTTGGCCTCGCCGTCTCGGAGTGGAGAATCTATTTGCCGGCGTGGGTTGATGCTTGCGTTTAGAGTAGAAGCCAGTGTATAGGCTGGTAAAGGGACAGGACGCCTGCTCTACTAAGAGTAAGGAAGAGAGGATAGGGGCAGCGGCCCTGAGAAGGCTCTGGGGCGCGAAAGCGTTGGAAGAGCTGGCGCCTACCGTGGAGGCTGCCCGTTTTTTCTACCTTGAACGGACACAGCATTCGCAACACAACTTCAGGAAAAATCTCGGCCATGATGACGTCCATTGGTAGGAGTTTCTTTCTTTCCATATAAAAATATGAAACTTAGGCAGCTTTCGCTGTTCTTGAATGGCACATCAGGATAGAGAAACTGTATCTCTGTTCATTTAAATTGGGCGGAGATAATCAAGAAACTTATGTACTGTAAGCAATTTAATCTGGCAGTGTGGGGGTGGGTGGATGGGAACGTAGTATTCCATGTGAGAGTTGATAGAGCGGTAGGAAAGTAAATGCACGATGGCACGCCAGTGCAGCAGGAGGAAAAGTTCCTCCGTAGTTGAGAGTGTCTCTGCCAAGGAGGTGGCATAGCATCATATGATGATTTCGGAGAGACTGGCGTGTCCATCATTGGAAAGAAAGAGGCCAGTTGAAATAAATTAATTGTAAGATAGTTGATAAATACTTACACGTATAACAAACTCTAGAAAGCTATTTCTCAAATTTCAGTGATGACTTTTGGGGGGAGGGGGGATGTTGGTTGATGTAATTTTTCCAGAACAAGCATGATTATCTCTAGGGCAGTTTAAAAAATACATGTTAAATGTTAAATAATGGATTTAAAGTTTGTAGAGGGAGAAAGGAAAAAAATTGCAAGGTCCTTAGCTATCTTAAAACAGAAAAATATTTAAATAAGAAACTATGTTATAATGTACCAGAAAAACTATAGGCTGCAATTCCACATAGAATAGCTAATTCCTTTCAAAATTACAGTTTTCAAAGATAGTATGCTATTAAATATACTTTTAGAAAAGATGCTGAGTTATATGAGTTCAAAAAAATGCAGTAAACTACTAAATATAATTTGGAATTTTCCTGAATGATCTATATTAACCTATATTCCACTTTCAAAATAACTTTTAGAAACAAAACATTTTGATAATATTTAGATTTACATTTCAGAAATCAAACCATTATTTTGCAGTGGTAAAGGCTCAGTTAATGGATCAGTTAATGTAAAACAAATTCATGTTTAATTAACACATTACCTTTGGGATTACTAAATTTATTTAATTTTGATTAAATTTTGCCCAGCATTACTTGATGTTTTATAGCAGGCAGGTAATAAGAAAAATCCATTTTGATCCAAACTCAGACAGATATATCTCCCACCCTATTACTGTTCTGCATTTTTCTGAGTCAAACATATTAGATACATATATATTTCACCTTATGGAGAAGGATGCCTACCTTTTATTTGTAAACCAAGGCACAAGATTATTATATAGTAAGATGATGACCAAGGCAGCAGAGGACTAGTGACAGATCATATTGGACAATAAATTCACTGTTTAAAAATATAGTGTGTTTTGATAAATCTTTGGATTAATGTGACCATAATTTATTGTTTTAAGAAATCAATAAAATACTGCCTGACCCATAAATAGATTATTTTTTGATATTTTAAAAGACCCATTGACAATTACCCTATGTCAAAAGAAATTTTCAAATTCAATGAATGATCCTCATTTTATATTGTCTAGGAATTTTGACTTTTGAGTGCCTTCCTTTGAAATTAGGAAATATAGCAGAGCTTTTCTTATATTCTTGATATTCAAAATTAACTTAAACATCCAATAGCATTATATCTCATGATTCTTAGCTGTTTTCAGATACTTCAGCACTTCAGAAATCTTTAAATCTTTAAATTAAAAATCCTATGAATTTTAATTGGTACTTTATTAAGAAAGGATTGCTGCTTGCCTCATTTTAAACTCTACTTGAGTACAAGGTAACTCTTTTTCCTTTCAAAAGTTCTCATGTCTTTTGTTCAAAGATTTCAGTTCTCATGAATAAAAACCTGAAATGTAAATGGTCCTGCTGATGTCCCATTATGGCTGAAGTGTGTTGGAACTGCATTCCAACAGCAACAGGGCCTCTCTGAAACTACCAGTGAAATGTTTTTCATACATGCTGAGACTTGCATATCTGATTGTTTATGCTTATTTTCTATAGAGGAGCTTTCATGAAAGTAAAAGCAAAAGAAGAAGAAGAAAAATAAAGGAAATGAATATTTAATTTAAGTCCACTCAGATGAAATCTAATGTTATTTATGCTTTAATAATGAACTTGATTTGAACATTTATCAATTAAACTGTATTAAACACCTTTGCAAGAGAGCTTTCTGCAAATTTTTATGGTACTTTTGATGTAGACAAGTGCAGCTCTTTGTATTAGTTATTACAGGATGGCATCTGCCTTGAAATATCAGCTATTCAGCTGTCCACTTACACAAATGGGAATTAGGATTTGGATGTAGCTACTCCCAAGAAATGTTTCTTTACATAGTTGCCTCAGCATTAAGAAATGACTCTGAATAGATGAATTCCAATCACAGATCTACCCTAAAGGAAGAAAATTTATTAAACTATACATTTTAGTATTTATTAAAACATTGATTTTAATTTATTAATGTTTATAATAATTTTAAAGTAAGGTTTTGTTGCTGTGAAGATTTTTTATGTATCTGAGAATTAGTTGAATATGATAATATGCTTGAGGTTTTTTCTGAAAATTAAAATAGAACAAAGGTGAGTAGGTTCACCTTTCAGAAGAAGAAAATGAATTGATACAATTTAGTCATAACTTTGTTATAAACCTTTTCATCGATTGCTATTGTGGTGCATCAAAATTTCCATGACACCTGTACTGGGGAATTCCTGCTTCACCTAATTTTTTTTTCATTTGTTATGGGATTGGCCACAGCACAGTGGCAGTCATTTTATGAATGGGAAAACACCCATCCAACCTCATTTGCAATCAGAATTTCAAATGTACCTGCCCTTTTCCACAAGCTGTCTGACATCCTACTTAAAACTAAGTTGGGGATGTCTAATTTAGATACTAGTTACAACTTCAAGACACTCTGTTATTTATTAAACATCAGTACCATTCCTATCTGTTCTTACTAAAATTTCTAACATAATGGTCCAGTTTGGTTGCTAGAGCATAGGAGTAATATACCTGGATATGAATAAATATTATACATTGTTTTGTTTTGCTCCTGACTTCAGATGAGCAGAGAAGCAAACCAGGAAGTTGCTGCTATATATGGACTGGACTGCTAAAGTCCATACGGTCACCAAATTAGTTCCTTCTATATATTTTTTTCCCTGACAACAGATGAATTAATATTTGAAGATTGTTTGGAACCCTTAATCTTTGTTATGTCATTGTTGTAATGGAAAGTTCCTAATTTCTATTTACTCACACTAAGGGAGAAACAAAACAACTGGAGCTTAATTTGTTTCCATCCTGGCTTTTATTTACAGTATGATATTTCATTTCCTGTCACTGACATACATAAAAATGGTTTTCAACAAGATACCCATTGTGATATTTATTTTTTAATCTATTCATATAGATCAATTTTTTATTGTTATGAACAGCTTTTAAATTGAATTCTGACATAAACTCACTTTCACTCCTTTTCTTTAATCTGACTAATGGTACTGATGCCAATTGTAAGTTGTTAATCAGGCATTTTCTTCCCCATGATCGATAGGCATGTAATTTTTTTTGGGGGGGGGGAATAATCAGATACTGGACCAGTATATGCCCTCAATTTACAGCCAGTCACGATTTGATCTACAGTTTGACATGAGACTTTGCAGTCACACTGAGGGGAAGATACTATGCCTCATTTATACAGAGAGGCCTGCAAGATGCTATGTGAGGTGTAAATCCTATTCAGGATTGTCCATTGCTGATGTGGTAGTTCAGAGCCTGGCATCTTTTTTGTGAGGGTCACAGTATTCTGCTGTGGAATAGACCAATCTTAGTGCTAATAATATGAAGGTGACAGCTGAAGCTCTCCATTAGTTTCACATAATTTCTGGAGTACATTGTTCCTGGATTTGATTTTTGCTGCTGTAATCTCTAATGTTGCAAAGAGTCTGGTCTAATGTTACTCCAAGGTACTTTGGATGGGGATTATAGGGGAATAAATTGTTGTTTTAGTAGACCTTCGAGGCTTTATGTGCCAGTTTGTGTTAAGGTGGAATCACATAGTTACTGAAAGTTGTCTGAAGGTTGAATCATTGCAACTGGACTATTTGTTGTTGTTGTTAGTTTGGGAGATGTTTCACTGTCCAGCCAGGCAGCTTCATCAATCAGAGCAAGCCAGTCAGACAGAGAGTTGTTGGAATGTATAACAACTCCTGCTACACCAATGTCAGGGGTTTCCTCTCCAAAGTGCTTTGCAATATGTCAGTGAAGACTCATAATCATCCAGATGGAGTTGTCTGAAATTGTCTGAAGGTTGAATCATTGCAACTGGATTATTTTTTGTTGTTAGCTTGAGAGACATTTAATATAGTTACTTTTTTGCCTTCAATCAGTGAAGAATTTTTTCAAGATTTTAAGATCTTTGGAAAGATGGTTGTCAGCCACTTCCATGTGTTTTCTTCTATTGCGATGGCCAAATCATCAAATTAGTGTTACTGGTGTATCTGATATGTATAGGTTGAATAGTGTAGGTACCATTACAGGCCCTTATGAAATGCTGTTGTTTACTCTTCTTACCTTACGATGTCCCCCATTATTACCTGAAAGAATCTATCACTCTGTCAAAATCCAGCTTGAGTATCCAAATAAAAGTGCAGGATCATGTCTTTCCTGAAAATGCCAATGTTTCACTCTTGACACACTCAACATGCTACTAATTAGTTGATAGAGATTTTTGCATGGATAATATAACAATCCGTCCTTCCAAACTATGTTGCATGCCATAGTTAGGACTATGAACACGGCTGAGGTTTTGAGGCCTCATTAGAATCTTGCTTCATTATAGCCTGTTAGAGTTAGCATCTGGTCTTGTCAGAAGCCGCCTTGTTACATGGGCAAATGTTCATCTCTTATGGTACCTATCCTGTTTATAATTAACTTTTCCAACAGTTTGTAGCAGGAGCTCAAATGGGCGATTGGGCAGTAGCTTTCAACTCTGGCTTGTGGTTTTAGAAGTGGTGATATTTTAGCTTTTTTGAATTCTGGTGGGAGGCAGCCTTTGGAAACTATGTCTGAGAGGAATTTATTTTGGCTTTCCTTTTGTAATATAAATGATATGGTATCATATGTTGGTTTTCAACTGAGGCTGTATTTACCTACTTTTAAGAACCTTGAAGGCCAAATTGTTTTTACTATGTCCTGATACACAGAATTCAAGGAGGGTGTACTTTCTTTTTCACATAACTGTAAATGGGTAGGAGATAAGGAATTTAGTAACTCACAACACCTGGAGGAGTGCTTACATTTCCTTATACCTCTAATTTCAGTTGGGAGAGGGAGGGAGATATCATATTATGAATGTATGCATTTTACATATCCACTCATCATCACCCAAAAGTGATTCTAGGTGGTGCACAACAAACTAAAAAAGCTGCATACAAAAACAATAAATATTTAAAAAATATAAAATTGCTTTAATAGTAAATATTATAGAAACATATATTTGTATTAGGTTAAATCTATAATTTATCTCTGAGCAAGATGAACAGTTTAGGGAAACATGTTGAGTTGGCTGGCGTTTGCTATCATTTAGATTTGAGGTCTGTTCCTCCACTATGCCAAGGGATTTCCTCTCCAGAGAAATTGCTTTTTGAATTGTGTTCATACAACATCTTGAAATGATATGCCAAATGTCTTTTTAAAAACATAGTCTTCTATTGCAAAATATTATTACTTAAGAAATGACAAATTATTCTATATACATGCATGTGTAACGTGTTATGTGGGCACAATTTTAATGTCATTCAACATGTATGAATGTATTCAAAGTGTGGAGTACAAGAAAAAAATTGTAAAAAGTAAACCAAGAATTGTTGGCTTTGTAGAACAGCGCTTGCTCACTCACTCTTCGACTAATGGAATGCTAGTGTTACATTTCTTCTGCTAAAAAACCCAGATATGATTGCTAAAATATCAATCCTTAGCTTCTCCACTCTGTTAGGATTTAAACATATATCCTGTCTCATTGTTGTATTCCATTGACATGCTTCCTTTTGCAGTAAAAATAGACTATTTGATATTATCAAAGCTATGTTAAGAATCTGAAGACTCTTGAGTCATACTATTGTTAGGTTAATTTATTGCCTCAAGCAATATTTTTAAGGTATTTTTTAACTGAAAAATATACTGAAAATTATCTGCCCTCATTCGGTTTTGCAAATTTATTATAGAAGAGCTAAAAACAGGGACCTTTTGTTAGAAGAAATGTCCATCTGGGTTCAGTTCCAAGTGGGGAGACACTGGAAACATGGAGGGTGTTTGGAAAGATGATTTAATGATGGACAGGACCACGTGGGTTTTTTTGGGTCCTGGGCAAATGAGCACATGGGGGAGGGAGAGAGAGGGAGAGAGGGAGAGAAAGATTTATACCATCTCTTAGGCTTTGAATTTGAGCGGCAATGGCATGTATCATCAGGGGTAACTTTGTAGGCTGTCTTGAGTTCCAGGCTTGGTTGAACCTTGCTGGGTGATGCAATCTTCCCAGGTGCCATGTGGTGAAACGGCTAGTAGAGGGCTAGTCCTATTATGTCCTGAGGGGTGAAGGTCTTTTGTTTTGTAGATAAGCTGACCCAGCCTTTTGTCTTGTAGATAGGTTGGCACCAAAATATCTGCTGGGGGGCAGGGAGCTGAGGCTGTGAGTTTTATGTCTTTAGAAACATGTTTCTCCTTTAGGGAAAATATAATATTCTGCCTTTTTAATATTTTCTAGAATATTTCATTCTTCTAGGAGAGTGATGGCAAACCTTTCTTTCCTGGGATGCCAAAAGCGCACGCATGCGTGTGCCCTCACCCATAACTCAATGCCCCCATGTGCCCTGCCCCCTGTGCATGTGTGCGTACGCACAGGGGCAGGGCGCATGTGCGCACAATCCCCCGTGCCCTGTTTTGGGACTAGCAAAGTTTCCAGACTTCCAGTAGGCCCGTTTTTTGCCCTCCCCAGGCTCCAGAGGCTTTCCCTGGGAGGGCAGAAATGGCCTCCCCCACCACCCCCATAGGCCCTCTGGAGGCCGGAAATGGCCCATTTCCTGACTTCCTGGTAGGCTCGTTTTTCAACTTCCCCAGGCTCCAGAGGATTTCTTGGAGCCTAGGGAGGGCAAAAACAGCCTTCCCTGCCTCCCGGAGGCCCTCCGGAAGCCAGAAATGGCCTGTTTCCCGACTTCCGGTGGGCCGGTAGATATGTTTTTCATCCTTCCCAGGTTCCAGAGGCCAAAAATGCCCTCCCAGAGCCTCCGCACAAGCCCTGTACTTAACTGGTATCCAAAATGGCCATGTGGAGACTCTTGGGAGGGGAGGAATGGCATGGGTGGGGCCATCTGAAAATCAGCTGGCCAGGGCATGTGTGCTACAAGTTGTCAGCTAGGTTATTTCGGGTTGCTGGTCAGCTAAAAATGATACGACTGCAATTCTCCAGATGTCATGAAATTCAATATTTCATTGGACAATGTAGGTGACTAACTTACCACATGTGGTTTACTAGGCAGCTAGGGATAGACATTTTTAGCATTTATGGTGTGTATTTGTGGTGCTTAATATAGCAGATAACTATGGATAACTATGGGTTTGTTAAAAATGTGCAACAATTTGTCTTGGTTCATTTGAGATGTTTAACCATGTTAACTGTAGACATAATGGCTGATATGCACAGCATATTTAGCTTGGTTACTTTTTCTAACAATAATATTGAGGTTTTTTAATACACATAGTAAAAACAAATACAAACCAAAAGATTAAAGAAAAGTAAGAAGTATAAAAAGTTGAAGAGAAAGAAAAAAGAATAAATAAAAACAAAGACAGTAATAACAAGCAGGTTCCAACCTTAGTCATATTGAGCACAAACTAATATAATAACTCTTCAACCCCTTTTAAAATTAGAAACAGAAACTTCTGCTTTCCATAACTTGCACCTCTTTGCAATTCAGAAATTTTCACTTTTAGTCCTGTTTCAGCAAAATGTTCATTACAATCCACAAGAAATATCAATTATATAATTCATTCCTGATCAGTCAAATTTACACATTCATTTTTTTTTACTTCACTGGACCTTTCATTCCAGTGATATCATGGAACTTGATCTTTAATCAATCTTCAACATTTCAAAAGATTTTTCAGATATTTTTCCAGTTACTTTGTAAATCCAGTAGAGAGACACTATTGAGGATTTCTTGTCCACACTTTTTTCATGATTTGGCTTTTGATATCATTTTTAGCGAGGGTGGATAAAAATCTATGATATTTTTAAAAATAATCAAAACAATCAGATTTTTAAAATTTAAATGTTTTTTTGTTTTTTTTATTTAAATCAGTTTTTTTCTATTTATTTAATAAAATGCTTTTGGAGTAAAAATCTATCTAAAGATAGTTTTCTATGTAAGATACATTAATAATTTAGTTTATTCAGTATGAAATGGAGCTTAGATGTGTAGCATGAGGCTGTGAATTCTGCAATATTAGGACTGTTGGTCAGTCAACAGCAGGTCAGAGGAGGAACCGCTGCGGGACAGAGATGACAGTTGCTCTTTAAAAATTACGATTTAAATCGAGTTGATTTAAATCAAGCCTTTTTACTAGAGATTTAAATCGTGATTTAAATCTTGATTTAAATCAAGTTGATTTAAATCAAATCTACTGTTTTTAGCTGACCAGCAAACTGATGTAACCTAGCAAAATCTCATATAGTTTACTATATTTCCAATGTAGTAGTATTTTTAGTTTTATTATATTCCATATAATTTAATAAATATATTAATATATTAATCCATATAATAATAATAAATATAATACATGTTCAATGACATTTACGTCAAGTATGCTTTTTAAAATCTCCTTCAACACCTTCCAGGGCTTAATCATTGGAACCTGTATTGAATGCTTTCAAAAATATTAAGATTACTATATCAGTTCCTGTTTATACTAGGGTGTGCCAATTAAAAACTTTGATTTAAATATTGATAGGGGACAGATACTTGCATGTCTGTCTATATAGATAGAGGTTGAATTGTTAAGAATTGTGGGTACTTGGTGCTCTCAGCTTGGTTTTTTTTCTTGCAAATATTTCATTACCAAATTAGGTAACATCATCAGTACTAGTAAGAAGTAGGGTTGCTCTCATTTTATATACTAGTGCAGGGGTGTCAAACTCAAGGCCCGTGGGCCGGATCCGGCCTGCGATGAGGCCGAATCCAGCCCACATGGCCATCTTAAAAACTGTAAGGGTCTGGCCCGCATCATTTTGGCCTGGTCCTCACCATCCTAGTGGGTGTCTGCGCGCACAGGCCTACTTCTCTGTCGCCACATGCAGAGCAACTAAAGTAGTCTGTGGGGCTACAGTAAAAAAATAGTTCAGACCTTCCAACTTCACAAGTTTTTTTTTTTTTTTTGGTGAGAAGTTTGAAGGTTTGTACTATATTTTTTACCATAGTCCCACAGGTTACTTTAGCTGCTCTGCACGTGGCGGTGGCAAAAGGAGCTGGAAAGGTTAGTGAAGGAATGTGGTTGTCCTGGTTGGCGTATGTGTGTGTGTGAGGCTTTGGCCTTGCTGAAGGACTCTCGGGTAAGCCAGTATGGGGCATGGGGGAGCAGTTCTGCACTCCCTGCCTTGCTTCATCCTCCACCCCCGCCTCACTTCATTCTTCGCCACTTCTCCTTGCTCGCTGCTATAACCTAGGAGGATGCTGAGCAACGCAGTGGCCACAAAGCAAAGTGGTGGTGGGTAGAGTTTGAAGCAAGGTGGTGGGGGGTGCAGAACTGCCCTCCCATGCCCCACACTGACTTACCAGAGCACCCCTCCAGCTAGGCACTGAAGCAGCGCAACTGCTGCTGCTGCAGCCAGCCAGCCAGCCAAACACACACACACACACAGAAGGGGGCCTCTCCAAATTCTCTGTGTGTGTGTGAGCATGTGAACCCTGCCTTAGTCAGGGCACCCAAGCTGTTGGCAGCGGCACGGGCAACAGGAGCCACCTTATCAGTGAGCATTGCAGCACAGGTTCTGCAGGACAGCAGGGCCTCTCATTTCTCCCTTGGCACGATGAACTCCAGCTTCAGTCGGGGCATTTAAGCTGCTGGCAGTGGCAGCCACTTAATGATTGCCCCCAACCAGCCAGCCTACACTGCCTGATCTGTTCCCTTCCTGGCCAGTCGGCGCAAAACCTCGCCATTCTCCTCCTCCTCCTCCTCCTCCCCTCCCAAGTGGCAGTAGGCTCTGTGGGACAGGGTCTCATTCCTGCCCCAGCACAGTGAACTCTGGTGGGCTGGACGCGGATGTGAAGGGCCTGGCCCCACAGTGCTTCCTTGCTCAGCCTTCAAAGAGTAAGGCCAACCGTGGAATCGGAATTGGCTGGGTGCAGGAACCAACGCCGTCCATGGCCCTGGTGCGCTGCTCATTTATGTGGGCCAGCTGATCAAAGACTGAAGTTGAAGGCTGAACAAAGCCTTCAACTGAGCAAGGCAGCAGTGCGGAGCCAGGCTCTTCACACCCACGTCCAGCCCGCCAGAGTTCGCTGCTATGGGGCAGGAATAAGACCCTATCCCTTGGAGCCTGCTGTCCCGTGGGACAGGGTCTCATCCTCCACTTGGGCAGGGAGGACAAGAAGAACAGCAAGGCTTTGCACCAGCTGGCAGGGACAGGTCAGGCGGTGCTGGTTGGGGAGGGGGCAATCATTATGTGGCTGCCACCGCCAACAGCTTAAATGCCCCAACTGAAACTGGAGTTTGCTGTGCTGGGGGGAGAAATTAGAGGCCCTGCTGTCCCACAGAGCCTATGATGCTTGAGTGAGGAGGATGAGGAGAAAAACACTCCTCAGTTGGCTCTTTCTCTCCCTCCCCGCTGCTCCCAGTACCTTAAATGCCCCAACTAAAGCAGGGATCATGCGCGCTCTC
>JANHZT010004478.1:32783-43428 GCA_032468215.1 Stegonotus admiraltiensis | reverse complement strand
CTCTTGCTCGCTCACTCGCTCCTCCCCCCTCCCTCCCTTCCCCCCCCACTCCATTTGCATGCAAGCATGCTCTGTGGGACAACAAGGTCTCATTAAGTAGTTAAGTGGAAAGTAGTTGTGGGGGAAGGGAGGAGCAGGAAACCGGCAAATACTTTTCTCTTCAAGAATGAAAATTTCTGGGTCCCTGACTCTGCAAAAGTGGATGGGTGCCTTGATCTGCAGAATATTATAGCAGCATCCATTCTTGGCACAAAAAGCATTTCCTAGCCAACTCTCCTCCCTTCCTCAAAGCAAAGGCAAAGAAACAGAGAAACAAAGAGAGGAGACAGATGTTTGCAAGGTGAGTCCTTGTGGCAGGAAGGGAGGGAGAAGCATGAGGTATCTTAGTGGGTCAGGGAGGCCTTGAGGGCCTGTTCCATCACTAGGCCTCCCCATGGCCTTCCCCACCCTAAGATACCTCATGTGCACATTGGTATTCTTGATTTGTGAACTCTTAGGAAAGTGTTACTTGTGTGTTGCAAACAGCTATTTCCAGTGCAGAAAACAGGACAAGAAAAGGGGGGAAAAGAGCAAGAAAGGAAAAAAGAAGGAAAGAGGGGAAGGAAGAAGAAAGTAAGAATGAAGAGGTAAGGAAAAAGAAGGGAGTAAGGAAGGAAGATTATAATGAGAGACAGTGAGGTTAAATCCTGCCTTAGCACTTGGCCACCAGAGGCCTTGCTGCCTTTCCCATCTTCTTGTCCCCTCCTGACCTGTCCTGGTGGTCTCCCATCCTATCACTGAGGACGGGAGACCTTTGGTTACAAAGCCAGGTCTCCTCATAAGGAGATGGAGTGGGCCTCCCTCTGTCCCACACACTTTGCCCTCTTACACACACCATGAGCAACCTGGCCAAGGAGAGTGAGCATAGCAGCAGTGGGCGTAATCATGCCCACCATGGCCACGCCCTCCCGTCCATTCCCCACCTCCCGAAGTCAACCACAATCCTGATGTGGTCCTTAATGAAATTGAGTTATTAGATTCTGCTGTTGTTTGCTGTTAACTTGTTTGCCTTGAGTTGGTAGTTTTTTTAGTGATGTATTGTTTGCCTCTGATTGTTTTATTCATAAAGAAAATATTTTGTATAAAGAGACTTTATGAGTTATATGTTTATGTTTCTATATAAATAGCATTGTAAATGTGTGGAACTGAGAGTGAACTTCCAGAATGCCTCTTCACAGTGCCTTCATTGCTGAGAATAGATAGTATTTGTTACTATTGCAGGCTTACGGATCTTAATAAAAATATTATTTTCTTGATTTTTGCAGAACCTCGAGGTTACATAGAAGACCTTAATCACTCCACTGTGATATCTGACAGTTCAAGAACTCCAAATCCATCCTTATTGCAGGCTGGCATAGAATCCGTTCCTTCCCATCACCAGCCTTTCGCAGCTACATGTTCAGTTTCAAATGATACCACTGTTCCAAGAAAAGAGAGGTAGTTAAAATCTAGTTCTTCCTTAAATTTCCAACATAATATTTTTAAAGTGGAGAAGAAAACCAAAAGGTTTTCCAAAGAAAAAAAGGCCCTTAAAATTTTGGGATTATGGGATCTTCAAGATGGGTTTCTAAAGTGAGACAAATATTTTAGATGGCAGGTGCTGAGGATTGAAGACAAATGTGAATAGATAGAGAGATGCCATATTTGAGTATACCATGTTGTTCCTATGGTAGCATGATGGCCTTTGTTCTAATATCTAATCTGAGTTTCAGAACTAAAATAATATCTAAGTGCTAGTTTTCAGAACATTAAATATGAAGCAGCCCCATTTTGTCCTGTACTTCACAAACAAAATAATCGTTCGTTGGTCTAACCCTATTAGAATTAATACCGGCACCGGGAAAACTATTTATTGACATTGCTATTCAGTTTTCCTTCAGTGATGTCAAAATAGCATGTATCATCAAATTATTGGATATACTCAAATGAAAATAGGAATTGGCCTTCTTCTGAATTATAGTTATATGAATAAGTAATTTTAGAGTAGAAAAGAAAACCAGAAGCTGTTTTGAAAATTCTTCCAGGAGGACAAAATCCATATAACTATTGTCTTATTTGATTAACAAATGCATATGAGGGTTTCCAGGGCAAATCTTTGCTAATCTTGCATAAAATTTTATTCTACTTGATTATGATTAAACATAGAACTTTCTCTATAATGGAATGCTTGGATTTACACTGCATTTTTCAACATATAGTTAAACTTATTAAATATGTGGCAAACTGCATTTTATAGAGGGATGCATTATTTATATATTAAGCAGATGATTTAGATTGAAATTCTCTGTCATCTGAATTAATGCAGGACTGCATATTGATTTTTAAAAACTTAAATTTGTTGTAAATTATATATAAAGTAAAAGACAAATCTACAGAAAAAGTAAAATGAAAGATTAAAAGAAAAATTTGAAAGTTATAAAATATGACTACTGACCTCTTCTACTGATAATTATAATTGTATAATCATTCTCCCCCCCACCCTTTTCTTTTCTTTTTATGACTCTTTAATCCCTTTATTTCGGGGTGGAGTCAGGGTGACTGAGTGAAGCTGAGTGTTTACTGGCTGGATGCTCTTCCTAATACCTATGTGATGTTTGCAGCAGATATTTACTCTTTGTGTTCTGATAGAGAAACATCTGCCGCTGCCTAGGATTGAACTCTCAACCTTCTGAGTGGGAGGCAAGTGTCTTCACCTCTAGGCCACTGTCCCACTTAAATGCTCACCTCTGATATTATACAAATCCCTTCAACCCTTTACTTGATCCTTTATTTTAATCCTGAAACCTGTGAATCATCCTAGCATTTTTTTTCTTTTAGCAAAAAGTCATCATAATGTTCCCAGTCTTTCAAAAAAAAATTGTAATTTTTCTCTCTGATGAGATAAGTCAGCTTTCCTAACTCAGGAAATTCTAACCATTTCACAGTCCATTCATCAATTGGGAAGTTCATTATTTTTTAATTGCTGAGCATAAGCCCTAATAAAAAGCATTCTGGTTTCTTCATAATATTTATCTTCAAGTCCATTTGTATCATCATATCAATTTTTATCCATACTTTCTTAGTTTTCTTACAAGTCTACAATGCATGATTAAACATCACTTCATGGTTTTCATATTTCGAATACTAGTTTGAAATAATTTTGTACAGATGTGATAATTTCTCTAGTGTCATATATCAGCATTACATTATTTTATAAAAGCTTTTTCTTGGGTTATGACACAGTGCAACTTTAAAACTAGTTATCCACATTGTGTTACAAGTGTCCATCTGTACATTATATCCAACACTAGTAGCCTATTTGTCATTCAATATTTAATTTATTCTTCTGTTTCAAACTTTAACAAAACATTATACATTTTGCTATTATATTTTCATCATTTGTACATAATTCAGTTCCAATTATCTTTTTATCCATATTAAACTTTCCTGTTAATTGAGTACATGAAAACCATTGAAATCTGTGTATTTCTGCAGTCGATTGTTATCTTGACTTCATCTTAAATTTTGCCATGTTGAAATATTTATAATAGACAGGATGTAACCTTTTTTCCCTTTTCAATACAGTTCAACAGATGAACGTATCTGGCATCAAAACAATTCTCAGCCTTCCTTGATGCCCAAGTTTCCAGAAATGAGTAACATCAATGTAAGAAGTTACCTCATGTCTCCAGATCTTTCTGCTCCTGAGCAAAACGATTTATACTTCCAGACAAAAGGACTTCAGCCTGGGACATTTAACAGTCTAGCAAATAAAACAGCTATGCCACAACAGGACCTTACAAGTTGTGATAGCATCCAAACTTTTCAGAATTATGATGGGACTGTTGCTAACAGTATCCAGTTAGTGGAAGAAAAAAACCTTTCTTTTATGGCAAATGCTGATGGGTCTCCCAAAGTAATGAAATCTATGGTGGATAGTAGTTTTTTGCCACATACCTGCCTTGTATCATCTTCTGGATATACTAATCAGCAAATCCAGGGATTGCAAATGTATCCACAAACCCTTCTTCCTGAGAAGAAATGGATTTCTGAGGCAGAACGTTCTTTTGGCTCTGCCTCGCCTTCTTCAAGTGGTTTTTCCAGCCCACATAGTGGAAGCGCTATCAGCATTCCATTTCCAAATGTTCTTCCAGATTTCTCTAAAGTTGGAAACCCACTACCAGTGTTAGGTATGCATTCCATAAGGGTAACAGCTCTTCTCACTATTTAGCATAATTGTTTCTCTATATACAAATCAACTAATGCAAAATGCATAGTTATTAAACCTTTTATACTTAAATTGAATGTATAAGCTATTCATGTAGGGTGTCTTTCTGATGTAATTCAAATGCCTACTGACACTTGCATTATGAGATGGGAATGAGGTGCTACAAAGAATGGAAATAGTGATGATTAACATACTTCTGAATGGCATTATCTTATAATAAAAACTCAACTTTATACTGTGATAGTATGGTATGCTTTTTAAAATCATATTTATCTTTTTATCTCACAGAAAATATGGGTGATAAACATGTAACTGTAAACTTTGTTCAAGATACTTCCAAATTTTGGTATAAACCAGAGATTTCCAGAGAACAAGGTATGTTTTTTAAATATCTTGCACAGTATACAGCTAGTTTCTTTGTATTTGGTGATGAATATTTATCGCTCACTGTTCCTTTTCATCTTTACTCTAATTTGTGTTTATGTTTTGCTAGATATTACTCTCCCTTCCAAAACCCCAACAGCTTAAATTTAAGCTGTTTATTAAAAGGGGATCCATGTCAGTTACTTGTATTTGCAGTCATTCCCAATTAACTTTAAAAAAAAGATGTGTTGATATTTAGGGACTATGTAACAACTCTGCTAAAGCAGTCTCTCTCTCACCAACCACAACCTCTGGTATTTTAGAATCCATTGAATTAGAATCTGTTTATTTACAGTGTCTCTCACAGCTTTAATTATAGCCAAAAATAAGCAGCTTCTAGTAATAATGTTAAATATATTTTTTAATAAACTTAGTTGGAACTATACATTAGATAGAAAGACAGAAGGAGCTCAAAGTAATCCCCATTGTACTTTTAGTCCCATTTTTTCCTCACAACAACTCTGTGAAATGAGCTGTGCGGAGAGAAAATAACCAACTCAGCTACCCATGTTTAATTGAAATCTGCTTCCTTGCAGTTTTCACTAAGCAAGAGTCCTGCTCTTTTCTGCATACTAAACATATCCACTTACTTTAAACAATACTTGTAGGACATAATTTCCAGAACTTCCAATTTCACTACACATAGTCCACATATACTGGGAACTGCCTTTTGCAATGATAGTGATTTTGTCAATGCTGAGGGTGTTCAAGTGATGCTCGGATGTTTTGGAATTATGCCCAAGGCTCCTATTACTATTGGTGCAATCTATTTTTTCTTTTGCTGTAGTCCAATTCTGATTGCAGATTTTTATATTTTGTGATTTTTCTCCACCTTTTTCTCTTCTATTCTGCTGTGTCCAGATATTGCAATGTCCACTATCCAGACTTCTTTTGTTTTATTCACAATGGTTGAGTCTGGGTTGTTATGTGGCAGGTGCCTATCTGTTTGAATTCCTAAGTCCCAGAACACCTATAGGCTCTTCATTTTCTATAACGTTGTCTATTTTGTGACCTCAGTGGTTTTTGCTTACAAGCAAGTGGTATTTCTGGGAGATATTCCAATGTACCATTGTTGTTACTTTGTCGTGCTTGTAGTCAGCCTGTATAATCATCTTTCAAAAACTAACTAGGTGGACCAGTGTATCTTCAGCTTCCTTGTAAAGGTGGCATTTGCTGTCTTCTCAGCGCTGTCTTTGTATGCCTTTTTTGTTAAGGATTGGTCTTGTATTAGTCCCTCTGTCTATTTCTTCAGCTTCCTGCTCTTAGCCATTGCCAGATCTTGTTATCCTTTTTGCCTGCTTTTTATTAAATTTATCTTGGCATGTCTCTTTTCTGTTCTTTATTTAGTTTATCTATAGGCCTACTTGTTCTTTTCAATATTCAGCCTTTATAGTATACTATGGTATACTGTTTTTCTAATCCATTTTTTTTATCTTCAGCAATCTGATGTACTTGCAACATTACATGCCCACCTATTCTTTTTAGTAAGTTGAGCATGTGTTAACATCACTGTGTGCATGAAGGACATAATTCATTATCATTATTTTTGATCTTTCTATCCAGGGCTTCTAGTTCAAGCCTGAGTACACTATTCTAGCTTTATGATAGTAGTTGCCCAGGTGTAATTGCCTTGTAATTGTAATTTACCACTGAGTTTGGCCCTCAAAATCTTCTTCATTTTCATGATATAATTCACTAACCTTCTTCTTGACTTCAGTGTGCTTAATGTTGTTAGCCTGAGGGATGGTCAGGTATATATAATGATCTTCTTCATACAGAATCTAGGTATTATTTCCAGAGGGCATCTTGAATTCTTTAGTTTTCTTATTTTTTTTACCTGTTGATGGTAATGATGGCATATTTGTCCACTCACACTCCATTGCGATATCTTAACTGAATATATGTATTGTATAGTGTTGAGCAGTAATTCTATTTCAGCTGATGTTTCCCCTGTAGCTTCTGATCATCCATTTAAAGGAGGTGAGATAGCCTGACAATTTTTTTGATATTTGATAGTCGTGCCTGTCAGTATTTTTGACTACTGAAATGGCAAAACAGTACTGGTAATGGTAGACTTCCTTGAAGGACTCTCTCTTGATGTTAACCTTTCCCAGATACTATTATGGACCAGCCACTGTGAACTAGGATTTGTGTCTTCCATTGTGCATTGATCTTTGCAGAAAGTTTTTTTAATATAACTTTATTAGTTATTTTAAAGGAAAATTTAAAACTAACAAAAAACAAATAGAAGATAGAAAACTATTGAGAGAGAATTGACAGAAAGAGGTGTGATAACATTTAAAAAATGTAGAGAAACAAAGGTGAACACAAAAAATGATTTCTGACTTCTATTTCAGCAGCTATAAATAAAACAAGTTCAACTCTTGTTCTACTATTATAGTGTAATATCCATTTATAATTCTTTTATTGGCATCCTATACAAATTTTATTATAAAGAAGAAGAAAGATTGTCTGTAAGCAAATATTTCCTGCAGGTTATCAACCTTCTATACTTCTCAGTAAACTGCTGACAGGACTAAATCTATTTAAATAGACACAGGATTCCACTCAGTGCATGGATCAGAGTAGAAGATTAGCAGTGAATCAAAGTAAAAACAGTTCTAAGGAAATACTGAAAAACACACATTTTAATGCATTTACAATTTATTTTTATTGGCATCCTATACAAATTTTATTATAAGGAAGAAGAAAGATTGTGTAAAAAGTACTGGGTCTGAGACGGAACCTTGTGTTTACTTCCCTCCATGTAGAAATAGTACAATTAAGACTACTCATTGAGTGCAGTTTGTCAGCCAGTTACAAATCCATCTGGTGGTGATGCTGTCTCTCTCTCTCTCTCTCTCTCTATCTTTTCAAGAATTAGGTTGTGGTTTACATTAAGAGAAGACACAATTTGATTTTGTGCGACATAGTAGTTCTAGATGTTGCATAATTACAAAATGGGATACTAGTTGTCAATGATCTTGAAAGTCATCTGATTGCTTTACAGTCTGTAATGGACAGGTATTTTTTTGTTGTCTTCAATGATGTGATTATTATGCCCTTAAGATATTGATGTCTTAATTATAATTAAGACAGTGTGAATACCATTTGGCTTGTAACTATTTTTCTTCTCCAATGTCATCTCTTTTTCCTCTCTGGGAAATTAACTGTACTTAAACCAGCCAGAGTTTGTGGCTGTTTTAGAAATAGAATTGTAAACTGATTAAATCAAAGTGCAATGTTAATATTGTCTTTAACCATAGACATAATAATTTATCTCTGAAAGGAGAAAGAATTTGTGGGTATCAGTAACTTTGTTACTTCTACATTAATTAAAATTATTTTGATGCCTTCAAGTCAGTCTTGACTGCTTGAGGCTACAGAGACAAGTCCATACAATTTTCTTGGCTATATTTTTCAGAAATGTTTGGCCATTCCTGCCTTTTAAGGCTTGGAGTGTGATTAGCTCAAAGTCACCCAGCTGATTTCATGCTAAAATAGACTTGGACTGACTATCTCCTACTTTCCAGTGCAGTTGCTTTAAGCACTGCACCAAATTGGCTCTTGACCTACTCAGATATTTACATTTTGATGTAGTAAAATGCTCTAGATATAATATATCAGGACATCAGTAAGGTACTTGACAAAGTAGACTACAACATGCTACTTGGTAAGAAAGAAAAATGTGAACTAAATAGGTCCATCATGACCAAATGAATTTGTAACTGGCAGACCAATCACACTCAACAGGTAATCCTTAATGGAGTTACATCTACATAAAAGGAAGTATGCAGTGGGTATCTCAAGGATCTGTCTTAGGTCCAATACTCTTCAACATCTTCATAAACATTTTAGATGAAGGGATAGAAGGGGAACTCCTTAAATTTGTAGACAGTATCAACCTGAGGGAAATAGCCAACACTTCAGAAGAAGCGGCTCAAGATCCAGAAGGACCTTGACAGACGAACACTAGGCCCTAGTGGTGAGAATATTGTGCACACTTACGTAAGAAAAACTAAATGCACAAGTGTAGAATAGGTATTATCTGGTTCAATAGTTAGTGAATAGGATGTAAAAGTCCTATTAAATATGAGCCAGCTGCCAAAAAAGTCAATGGATTTCTAGGCTCCATCAACATAGAGATAGTATCAAGGTCATATGAGGTGTTTGTGCTGCTTTTTATTGTACTGGTGAGACCATACTTGTAATAGTACATCCAGTTTTGGTCACCATGTTACAAAAACCATGTTGAGATCTTAGAAAAAAGTACAGAAAAAATCAACAAAGATGATTAGAGGACTGCAGTCTTAAACATGAGGAATGGCTGCAGGAAATGGGAATGTCTACTCTAATGAAGAGAAGGACTAGGGATGACATGATAGCAGTCTTCCAATATTTAAAGGGCTGTCACAAAGAAGGGGACAACTGTTCTCCAAAGCACCTGAAGCTAGGATAAGAAGTAACGGATAGAAACTTGTAAAAGAGAGATCCAAACTAGAACTAAGAAATTTCCCGACAGTAACAATAATTAATCAGTGAAACGGCTTGCTTTCAGAAGTTGTGGATGTCCCATCACCGGATGTTTTCAAGAAGGGACTGGACAGCCATTTGTCTGAAAATGTATGGGATTTCCTGCTTGAGCATGGGATTAGATTAGAAGACCTCCAAGGACCCTTCTGTTATTTTGTTAGATTTATTGGAATATAATTGATTCCAGAGTACTTCCAGAAAAAACAGTAGTTTCTGAAGATTAAAAAAAAAGGGACTTTCATGTTGTATGTTTGTGGTTAATGTGAGCAAAAATTCGTAATTCATTCTAATCATAACTATTTTAGCCAAAACAGTCTACAGTACTGACAGTTCTTCCATAGGTTGTGTTTGCTTATAGAAAAGAAATACAATTCTGAACAGCTTTTTTCCTAGTTGCTAATGCATGTTTTTTTTTAAATAATAATAAAAGTCCTATTCTAATCTCTTTTTGTCATGCAGCTATTGCTGTCCTGAAGGACAAGGAAGCTGGGTCATTCATTGTTCGTGACAGTCATTCCTTCAGAGGTGCCTATGGTTTGGCCATGAAGGTTGCTATACCTCCTCCTTCAATATCACAGTTAAACAAAAAAGGTAACTCCTCTGCCATCAAAGAGATTGGAGAAATTTATCCATAAAATTTTAAAACTCTGTGGATAATAGATCAGATTCTAGTTCATATTAATATAGGCCATAGGTTCGCCATCATGGTCTTAGTTGATCATATTGTATGAAGGTCAGTTTCTTACTTGGAAAACGTATGTAAATTTGGAAAAACGTTCATAGAAAGTACTTTCCAGTTATGTAGCTAAAGTACCCAGGGCAAACCTGCAACCAGACCAAACATACTACTGTACGTTTGGATCCACTTAAAGAGTTCATTGGATGAGATATCAGGGATAAAGCACTTCAAATGAAAATATTAAGAGAAAAAAACTTGAGATTTTTGAATTGATTATTTGACAAACAGATCAAGGAAGATTTCTCCCTTGGGAAGTAGGATTTGGTACTAGAATAAAATATTTTTACTAAGGAATCGTAGGTAAAGTTGTGAGAAATTAAGAGAACTTGGGATAATTTGGATTTTGGAGTGAAATAAATGTGCAATTATTTCAAGGAAGACAGGCAATATTTAATATTTGTGTAACCCAAGACTGGACATATAATGCTAGAACTTGAGGATAGTTACTTATTTTCAAATAAATGCTTCAAATTTATTATCAATATAAGATGAGCAGAGCATAGAAGCCATACTAGTACAGTGGTTGGAATGCAGTATTGCAGGCTAACTATCCATAAGCAGGACTTCAGTCCTGACGGGCTCAAAGTTGACTCAGTCTTCCATTGTTCTGAGGTTGGTAAAATGAGGGCCCAGATTGTTGGGGGCAATATGCTGACTCTGTAAACCACTTAGAGAGGTCTGTAAAGTACTATGGAGTGGTATAT
>JANHZT010004478.1:5242-15567 GCA_032468215.1 Stegonotus admiraltiensis | reverse complement strand
GTTGTGTCCTTATATGGGCATCCGCCAGGGATTGGCTAATCCACCGGCGGGAACTTTGAATACCTGTCATTGGCCGGATGGCTCACCCGAGCTGTATATAAGGAGCGCTCGGAAGCCTAGCCGACAGTTCTATTTCTTGCAATAAAGTGCTGAATGGACCTCTCGCTGTTCGCGTCTTCTGTATCCAACGCCTGATCTAACAAACTGGATGAGCTAGCTTGCTTTTGATTAAAAAAAAAGCTGCAAAAATATCCACTTCCTTATAAGGGACCAATGGCTAGACATGCTAAATAGTTCTCTTCATGAAACAGGATTTTATTAAGTCTGTAAGGTTTAAAGCATTCTGTCTGATGAATAAGTACACATAGAAGGCATTTTATAGTAAGATGATGATAATGATGACATTTTTATCTTGCTTTTTAAAAATTTAGTCAACTCAAGATGGTGAACATAATATTCCTGCCTCCTATTTTGGTGCATTGGGCTGAAAAGGTCATCTGGATGACTGAGAATCTGCATACACATCCCCAAGGTCATGTGATCAAAATCCAGCTGCTTGGCAACTGGCTCATATTTATGACAGTTTGCAGTGTCCCAGAGTCATGTGATCTTCTTTTGCAACTTTCTAACAAGCAAAATCAATGGGGAAGCCAAATTCACTTAACAACTGTGTTACTAACTTAGCAATTGCAGTAATTTACTTAACAACCCATTTGAGGTGACCTGGTTGAAAAAGTTTTGTCTCGCAATGCATTATTTCACCCAGTTGAAGGTGACAAGAATCAGACTTTTAGTAGTGTATAAATTGTGTGGAATAGAGTTCTATATTTATAGAATAACAGAGTTGGAAGGGCCTTGGAGGTCTTCTAGTCCAAACCCTTGCTTAGGCAGGAAACCCTATACCAGGAGTGTCAAACTCGATTTCATTGGGGGCCACAGACAGGTTGTGTCTGACCTCAGGGGAGAGTGAGATGGGGGCGTGGCCAGGGGGCATGGTCAGCTCAATATTACTTGTGTTGGAGGCACTTGTGGTGGCCAAGTGCTAAGGTAGTACTTCCCTCAGACCCTCCCTCCCTCTCACTATAATCTCCTTCCTTCCTTCCTTCCTTCCTTCCTTCCTTCCTTCCTTCCTTCCTTCCTTCCTTCCTTCCTTCCTTCCTTTTTTTCTTCTTTCTCCTCTCTCCTAATTTTTTTGTTCCTTGCTCTCACCCCATCTTTCCTTTTTCTTTGTCTTTCCTCTTTCCCTTTCTCCTTTCCTATCCCTTTTTGGATGCTCAAATGCAAAAGGAGAAACATTTCTCCTTTTATTTTGTTTTGCTTTTTGTTTGTTTTGCTAGTCCTCTGCCAGCAAAAATGGAGTTCAAGCTCCATTTTTGCTGGCAGAGGCACTGTGGACCAGATCTAAGCACCCCATGGGCCAAATCCCACCTGCGGGTCTTGAGTTTGATACCCCTACCCTATACCATTTCAGAAAAAGGGTTATGCAATCTCTTCTTAAAAACTTCCAGTGTTGGAGCATTCACAACTTCTGGAGGCAAGTTTTTCTACTGTCCATTTCCATTTTTCTAACTTTCAGGAAATTTCTCCTTAGTTCTAGGTTGCTTCTCTCCTTGATTAGCTTCCATCCATTGCTTCTTGTCTTGCCCTCAGATGCTTTGGAGAATAGCTTGACTCCCTCTTCTTTGTGGCAACCCTAAGATATTGGCACACTGCTATCATATCACCCCTAGTCCTTCTTTTCATTAAACTAGACTTACCCAATTCCAGCAACTGTTCTTTATAAGTTTTAGCCTCCAGTCCCCTAATCAACTTTGTTGCTTTTCTCTGCACTCTTTTCAGAGTCTCAACATCTTTTTTTAAATATCGTGGTGACCAAAACTGGATTCAGTATTCCAAGTGTGAGCTTAGCAAGGCACTATAAACAGGGACTGGAATGTAAAGTGTAGTTGGTCTATCTCAATGTGTGAGAGCAGCTTCCTCTTTATTATGTTGAAGCTTTGGATAAATAGTTGTTTTTTGTTAGTGTAGATGCAAGTCTTCTGTTCCCTCCTACATTTCATATATTCACTCTAATTAGGTCTGCTGTTGTAGTAGCATTCCATCAATTCCAGATTCTCTTGTCTTTTTCATGTATGATTTGATACACATCTTTTCACAAGAATAAGAAGAACTAATACAAACTAAAATAGAATGAAAAAGAAAAAGAAAGGGAAGGAAAAAAGGCTAAAAGTGCAAAAAGAAAGAATAATAAGAAAAATAGAAGAAAAAAGGTATAAAAAGATATAAATGGTTTCCAATCATCTCCAAAGCAATTATAAATACAATTATATTTTAACCTGTCTTTCTAAAGTTACATCATAACTTTCTTTTTTTGTCAGTGTATAAGAAATTATGAGCTGGGATAACCATAACAACAAGTCAGCCAATGGGAACTATTTGGTGACTAAGAAACAGGATCTGTTGTTAGCCATGGAAGACAGCTCGGATCCTGGGTGTGGTGATCAGCTTGACTTATCTGTATATATATAGGAGTTGGTTTGTCCTTTCATTATTGCTTCTGTGATTTCTGGTTCTGGCATCTGCTTCTTGTCCTTGTGTATTTGCTACCACATTGCAAGAGCTGCATGGGTATTGTATACATGCATCATGCTTTATGTTATTGTATATAAACAAGTTTCTTCTATAAATGAATCCTGCTAAATTGTTTTCTTGTGTGCTGGTTGGATTGCTGCAAACTCGAACACTTTTTTCCTAACAGGTTATGGGCCCAGGCCCCAGAGCACAACCAGCTACAATAAGACTGAACTGTAATTAAGCTGAAGGACAGCCTGTGTTATATGGAAAAGAGAACAAGGCTGAGAAGGCTTGCAGGATGGCTGTTGAGTTCAAGGAGATCTCTCTTTCTCGATTGGGACATAAGAATTATATTATTTGGGCTGCAAAAATGGAATGCTTCCTGAAGGCTAAGAAGCTCTGGGATATTGTTATTAATCCACCCCAGGCACCATTAGTAGCTGCAGATCAAAGGCAGCATGATAAGTCACTGGCCTACATCATCTTAACTTTAGAAAATGAACAATTCTGCTTCTTGTCCTTGTATTTGCTACCACGTTGCAAGAGCTGCATGGGTATTGTATACATGCATCATGTTTTATATATTGTATATAAACAAGTTTCTTCTATAAATTAATCCTGCTGAATTATTTACTTGTGTGCTGGTTGGATTGCTGCAAACTCTAACACTTTTTTCTATCATCTACCCTGTCTAATAATCAAAATCAAAAGTCATTATTTTTTTTCTATCTTATGCAGAAAGCCTATAAGAGGTTTTCAGTCATTAATAAATTTAGGTACTGTCTTTTCTCTAATCAAACAAGTCAATTTAGCTATTTCAGCAAATTCTATCATTTTCACCAACCATTCCTCCATTGTAGGTATTGGCATCCTAGTTCATACAATAATCTTGGGATAATTATCCCATATCGCTCTACTGCCCAAATCACTCTACAGAGGATGCTATTTCTTTTGTTATCCATCTGAGCTTGGTGCACTTAGAGGAAAGAAACACTCATGTGCAAATACTGTTTGTGGATTTCAGTTCAGCATTTAATACAATCATCTCTCAGCATCTAGTAGACAAACTGGGTCTTTTAGGCTGTAATGCTCCTTTGTGCAACTGAATTCTTGATTTTCTTATTGATAGGCCCCAGTATGTGTGAGTTGGGACTAATATTTCTAAAACAATTTCCTTGAGCACAGCAGTTGTGTCCTAAGTCCGCTGTTGTTCACCCTATTGACCCATGACTGTTGTGCTAGGTTTACTACTAACCATATTGTTATGTATGCTGATGATACAACAATAGTGGGCCTTATTCAAGATGATGAAGAGGGTGCTTATTGCAAGTAGGTAGAGGGTTTAATGAACTGGTGTAACAAAAACAGCCTTATTTTAAATGTAGGAAAAACTAATGAGATCATCAGAAAAAGCAGGCACAGCCCTACATCTCTGTGTATTAATGATTCAGCTGTGGACGTGGTTAGCAGCATCAAGTTTCTGGGTGTGCAGCAGTGGTAGGTTTCAAAAAAATGTACTACCAGTTCTGTGGGTGTGGCTTGGTGGGCATGGCATGGCTTGATGGGCATGTCTTGGGCATGGCAGGAGAAGGATACTGTAAAATCTCCATTCCCTCCCTAATCCAAGGGAAGGTTACTGCAAAATCCCCATTTCCTCCTGATCAACTGGAATTTGGGAGGCAGAGAATAGATGGGGGTGGGGCCAGTCAGAATTTTTACTACCGGTTCTCTGAACTACTCAAAATTTCTGCTACCGGTTCTCCAGAGCTAGTCAGAACCTGCTGAAACCCACCTCTGGTATGCAGCTAATGTGTAGGGTAGCTTAGTTGCTCAACAGTGAAATACTGTTGAATCAGGCACATCAGTGGGACAATTGAGAGCATCCTGTCATATTGCATTACTGTCTGGTTTGGGAAGCATTACTGCTTCAGACAGATAGAAGGTACAATGAGTGGTGAGGATGGCAGAAAAGGTCATTGGAAGTCCATTCCCTTCTATCCAGGACATAGCATATAAGCACTGCTTGATCTGGGTCTGCAGTATTGTCAGGGATGCTACACATCCTCTTCACGACCTGCTTTCCTTGTTACCTTCTGGGAGGAGGCATCATGGGATCCAAAGCAGAACATCGAGATTCAGTCACAGCTTTGTTCCGTACAGTATCAATGTTGTGATACCTCTTTTTTTCCTCTTTTTCCTCTTTTCACTATGTATTCAAAATGGACAATGATTAATATATATATATATATATATTATATATACGTATGGGTGCAGGTATATATTTATGTATGTATATAGCATGTGTATATGCATGTTATGTATGTGTTTGGATAGTTTTGTACTTTCTCTTGAGAGCAGGCAACAGAATTTAATTTTTAATATGGGCTCACAGTAAAAAAATAAAATAAATGAAAACATAATTCCATGGCTCTTTTCTGTTTAGCCATCAGACTAGGGAAGAAAAAATTTGGTTTCAGTTGAATTTTTAAAATTCTTGCAATTGCTGAATTTATTTGAGCCCAACATGTTCTAGTGTTTATACACATCCACCAAGCATGACAAAATTGAGTTGTCCTGATATTAAATACAGAACACAAATCAAACAAATACACTTTTTATCCAGTAGATGGCAGAATCATACTAGTACAGTTTTCAAATGTTACAATAAAATCCTTAAATATTTGTAAATAATACAGTATAGTATATAATAAAGTTCAGAATAATTATTAACTCTTAAAGAATTATATCAGTCTATTCTTCACTTCTTAGCTAAGAAAGCATACAACTGGATCATCAAACAAGTCAACCCAGATTTCTCACCTGACATATAAATGACAGATCCATACTTGGGGGAACATTTTTCAAAGACATAGCTCTCTAGAAAACATTATAATTCACACTAGTAAAATGATAGCAGGCAAAACAACAGTCATATATGTGACATGGGCATTACTAATTTATTTAGTAGATCTAAATAAATCAATGTAAAAGCTCAGAGTCATTATTAGTTTGATTTCATTGGTATCTAAAAACCTATTGTAGATAATCCTACATTGGAGGATCTCTTGTCCCTTGCTAATAATGAATGCCTTTCTAAGCCATGACCCTTTTTTTAAGAAAAAAAATCCTAGCTTATTGAGAAGAGAACAAGATTCAACTTTGCCATTTCCTAATGTGTTGTGCTTTATAGAAGTCTATATATGTATGTGGGTGGTATGTGGCTGCTCAGATTTAAAATTGGAATTTATTTAATTCTTGTCTTGGTATAGTTATATTAGTTTGTTCTTTATATTTAGGAGTATACTTTAAACCTAATAGCAGAAATTTGTTTGTTTTTAAAAATTGTCAAACTTTATTGCTAGTGACTTTCTTTATTGCCCTGTAAATTTCTTTCTATCTTGGTTTCTGATTCTGGGTTAGACAAATGTTCTGAAATTTGTGGCTCAATGGCACATATTTGTCAATGAATTCAGGAAGTCAAATCAGTTCAACAGAACTTGCTGAATTACATTAAAGGTAACTCTGAAGTTGTAGCAGTACTAAAATAAATACTTTTATTTATACCTTAGGTAAAATGACATCTGTGCTTTGAGGAACTTCTTCAACTGGAACTTAACAAAATCCTTTCTCCTTTGTTGCATTCTGTTTTGTTTTGTTTTTTCTTTATAAGTAATTTTAATTCCTTACAAAGTCATGAAGGAAAAAGTAGCATTAGATTTTATACCTGAGTAATGATCCCTTTATTCAGTTGGGGTAACTTCTGAATTGACATATATAGAACTGTGCTGTCAAGCTTTACTGCTGTTTTAGCAAAGTTGAATGTGAGCAGATATTTAGGATGAGAGGTTTTTGCAGTTAGAGGAAAGATAGATATCCTTGACTGAAGAGAAATCACTCAAAACCTTCTGCAGCTCCTCTTCCAAAATTTCCATAGACTCTTCATTTGTTTTCAAAGTATTATCTAACCATGACAGGTCTTTCCACTGTAGGTCAACCTTCAAGATCAACCTTCTTCTTGATTTGTAAAGAACATAGAATCATAGGGTTGGAAGGAACCTTGGAGGTCTTCTAGGCTTCCTGTTCAAGTAGGAGACTTTATACCATTCTGAAAAAATGACTATGCAATCTCTTTTGAAAGCCTCCATCAATGGAGCACCCACGATTTCTAAAGGTAAATTGTTCCACTGATTAATTTTTCTTGCTGTCAGAACAAAATGTCTACAATGGTATGGTCTTTGGGATAACTTTCACAGAACAGTAACCTAAAACTTTAAGGTGACAGTTTCACTTAGTAATAGGTTGTCGTTAAGAAATGTACAGTATCCCCCTTTGGGGATAATTTAAAACATTTCTTATAGTAACAATTATTTTCAGTGGTAATGGTTATATTATAAAATAATTTCTCATTACAAATCAGGTTGGCCACCACATTAGTAGCTTTCTGAAAGCAATTAAAGACAACAGTATTCTGGAGGGCTTTTGGTAAGTGATGAGACATTCATGGTTGATTAATATTCTGTATTACAGTTTTATGGCATTTTTGCTTTGTTTTATTCAAAACATAAAGAAGCAATTATAATAGCTTCTGATCAATTATGGTTGTTAAACATTTCATAGATGAATAGATGGAGAGAGAAATAAGGAGGAAGCAAAGTTAAGTATTACAGCATTTAACTTACATGCACAAGATCCAAGGTTGAATATATTCTATATTCAAATAACATGACTGTGGAAGTGATTTGGGGAAAAATACAGTAGGTCAGAAATTGCTCATCCAATGGCGTCCCAATCACAATCTTCCCTATATCCTGATATGTCCTATACTTCTAATTAAATAAATCAATTTTAATTTGGGATTTATTCACATAGATTAGCACTTGAAACCTCTATATAAATCTGTGTTCTCTTTTGGGAAGTTATTCCATCTTTGGAGGGGGACTGTATATAAATATCTAGAATTGACTGATGGACAGCTGTTTAGCTTTATTTCTTTTGTGATGGCTTCTAAGATGAATCTGGTTGGTGATTGGAAATAGGATACTGAACAACATGTTGCAACAAATCTAACTTCAGAGACAAGTTAGAGTTGGAAGTTAGAAACGTGACACAAATCCTTAATTAACATGGACTGTAA
The DNA here is from genome assembly GCA_032468215.1 of Stegonotus admiraltiensis. Lineage (NCBI taxonomy): Eukaryota > Metazoa > Chordata > Lepidosauria > Squamata > Colubridae > Stegonotus > Stegonotus admiraltiensis. The sequence continues at coordinate 7,859 of JANHZT010004478.1, read as the reverse complement.
CTTTCAGAATAAGTGCTCTAAGTTTACGAAAGGCACTGTTTGCATCAGTCAGGAAAATACTTCTGGTTAGCTGGCAGATGGACGTCATTCTGCCTACATAGACTTCGTGGATTCTAAATGAATCCTTCTTCCTGACATTTCCTCATTGCTGAAATTGCACAAGAAAACACTCTTGGCTTTTATTGGTTTTGCACTGGTATTGTATTCTTTTTTTTCTCTCCAGTATTATTATTCTAATATATTTGTCATATATGGACTGTAAACAGAGCAGATTGTTACAGTAATAGAAGATCCCAACATTCCTTGTCTTCGTAAAATAAAAACAATAGGTAGAGAAAAGACTAATATCAACAAGTAAAAACTAATGTCAAATGTATAAAATGTTACAAATTATTAAAAGCCTGACAAGGCAGACCAGCAAGAAATTCTGGGAAACGCTTTTTTCACCAGACACCAATCTATTTTTTTTAGCTATGGAGCGTAAAAAAGGTTTTCTAGGAATTATGTAAATATTAAGAAGTTTTTCAGGAAGTTGAAAACTTTTCACATTTCCTGGATGCCAATAATTTTAAGGTTTTGAGGAAACAATCAGCATTCTGAATTGTGTATGAAAACAAGCTACAGAATAAATCAGTGTAATGTCTCAAGATTAGTTTGATGTACTTTTTGCTACTAGCAAAAGTCTGATTGCTGCTGCTGAATTATTTTTAAACTGTATTCAAGAATAGCTTGTTTCAATCTAAACGCATTATTGAAGTATAGATAATGCATGCCTAAAACCTTCTTCCCTGAGAAGGGATGGAACACTCCAATTCATAGAATCATAAGGCTGGAAGTCACCTTGGAGGTCTTCTAGTCCAGCCTCAAGGCAGGAACCTTATACTATCCCAGTCAAATGGTTGTCAAGTCTATTTTTGAAAACCTCCAGGGATGGAGCACCCACAACCTAGGAGGCAAACTATTTTATTGATCCTTCTCTTTGAGAGGCTAGGCATGGCTAGGTCCCTCATTATTCACCATAAAATTTAGCCTCCATACCCATTATTATCTTTTCCGCTCTTCTCTGCACAATCTCTAGGGTTGTAATATCTTTTTTGTATTGTGATGACTAGAACTGAACACAGTATACCAAGTATGGTCTCACCAGTGTGGTGTAAAGTTGTATAAACAATTCTCATTGTCTTGATGCTATTTCTCTTGAATGCATCCTAGAGCTGCATTGGCTTTTTTGGCAGCTGTAGCACATTGTTGTTTATACTTCGTAGTGGCCTACAAGGGCACCTAGATTCTTCTCACAGTTACTACTGTTGGGCCTATTCTGGACTTTTCTCTCCTCTGAACTACATCTTGTTGGATAGGGCCCAATTCTTGAGTCTGTCAAATTCTTCTGAATCTTGAGCCTATCTTTTAAAGTATGAGCTATATCCTCAGCTTAGGCAATAATTTGGATTTCACTCACCTCCATGTCATTACATGAAAGAAATAGATAGAACTATGTTTTATCATCTGGATGAAACGTAAGTCCTAAACTCTAAATGATTTCTCTAGCAGAAAAATTCTCAAGGAAGCAAACAAAACTTTGAGGTGAAAGTTAAGAATCTGGGCAATTTTGTCTTGGAAGCAGCCAAATAAATTGAGAAGTGGCATCAAACAGAGCTCAAAGCTTTATGCAAGATGCTGATAACTTGCTCTCTTCTTTTGCAATGTGTGCAATTTCCCCCAGACTCTCATCTTGACCTAGTTACATGGTGAACTGGATTGCCTCCAAGCCAAGACAAAATTTGCTTCAACAGATGTTTATTTGATGTTTTTAATTAAAGAAATGTGGATCTTAAATGTTATAAATAGATTTTCCCCAAATTTGTCAAATGCCATGAAGCAAACCATTTTCATGAATAAGAGTGAAAAAAATGTTCTACCATTTCCTGTGGCTTGAAAATAAGAATGAAACTTTAATGATTTGGTGTTTTACAGGAAAGATTTAAAGGAATGCATACTATAATACTAATAGTGGTGGAATAATTGTCAAAGGAAATGGAAAAACAAACAAAGGAAATGGAAAAACTAACATACCCTGGAGAAAAATTTGCAGTCCTGTAACTTAATAAAATGGGAAACGAACAAAATTTGGAATATAACATACTGAAGTGCTGAGAAAAAACATCTTTTATCAACGTGATCAGGACAATATAAAAAGGACAATGTAAATTCTGTCAATTGAACAAATTTACATATGTGTGTATCATTTCCACTTGTTTCTCATGTTTTAGCTGCTCAGAGAAAAGTAAGGTTTAAACATGCAAGAAATCCCAGTTCTCATTGGACTTCTTTATTATTTCGAGATGGGGAGAATTGCTACCTTAAAAATGATTAAATTAGGCTATAAATTGGATTTGCTGAAATGCAGATCACAAGGCAAAACCAGGTTCTGACTTGTGCTCTGGGCTTCTATGATTTGCCTGACAAACCGTACTCAAGGATGCTTGGCCTTATTTCCATGTGCTCAAAATTAGAATTAGAATTAATTTTATTTGTATACTGCCCTTCTCCCGAAGGACCCAGGGCGGTGAACAGCCAGAATAAAACACAGAAAATACAAAAGTTAAAACAATTAAAA